>JAPSES010074839.1:0-10166 GCA_029822895.1 Maxillicosta whitleyi
ATGTACGTGTGTGTGTGTGTGTGTGTGTGTGGGGGGGGGGGGTTACAGGGCAGAATGGTCTTCGAGCACCTGAAAAAACTTGAATCCAAAGGTGTGAAGCTGCAGATTGCTGTTAATGCACCACAGAGCTCAACCCAGGACACAGCAGACCTGGCTGCATCAGGTACCACAGCTGACATCATGGAGCACAGATACTTCACATTTGATGCTCATATGACATGGAACTCTTCTGGTCTGTTTCCTCAGGTGCAGAGGTGAGAGAAGTCAACCTGAAGGCTGTAACCGGGGGCATTGTCCACACCAAGCTGTGGGTGGTGGATCAAACTCACCTGTATGTGGGCAGTGCTAACATGGACTGGAGGTCTCTGACTCAGGTACTTCACCTGCACAGGACACTGTGGCCCAAACCAGCCCCTATCCCCTAACCCTGTCCACTACCCCTCCGTTTGTGCGTTCCTGCCATATTAAGGGGAGTCCCAAACCAATTCTCTCTGAGGGGAAGTGTCTGTCAGACCCTTAAACAGTCAGTCTGCATCGGTGCAGACTTCTATGGCTGCAGCAGAAATCACGTCCAGGCACTGGAAGAACAATCATTTCAATTCAATAACCCCCCCACCCCCTTCCGCAGTGCGGAGCTTTAAAATTTGAGCAAAAAATTGTCCATTTTAATGGGACCAGAATTGGCATTTTTGTACGTTGGTAGAAAGTTTATACCTTTCAGTTAGCTCCACCCACATAATTCTGGCTCTGCCTTTGGAGCCGATTTGCTTAGAGTCCAGCCTGCGTACGTGTAACTGTGATTAAAAGGACCAATAGAAGGTGTTGGTGGTGGCAGACCCATGCTCCTCTGCTTCCAGGTGAAGGAGGTGGGTCTGCTGGTGGAGGACTGCAGCTGCCTGGCTCAGGACGCCTCTCGGATCTTTGACGTGTACTGGAGTATCGGCGGGACCACCAACGGCTCCCTGCCCCCGTACTGGCCCGCTCGCCTCTCAGCACTCTCCAACTCCCAGAATCCCCTGCATCTGAAATTCAATGGCGTGCCTGCTCGAGTCTACCTGTCTGTACGTTCAGCTCTACTCATTTAACAGAAGACCAGATGATGTGATGTTGGGCTCCAGATGTGTCCTTTCTTTTATGCAGCTGCTGTGAATCGTACGTCTTCCATCTCTCATGTCAGTAATAATTCATTGCTTCTTCTCCTGCAGAGTTCTCCTCCTCAGGTCTCCGCTCGAGGTCGTTCTGATGACCTCACCACCATCCTGTCCGTCATCGATGATGCTCAGGAGTTTGTTCACATCTCTGTGATGGACTTCCTCCCACTGTCTGAGTTCACAACACCAGTCAGGTGAGGGATTACTCTGACAGGTCACTTCCATACGTTCATCCTGACCTTCTGCTGACGAAGCAGGGCTTTACCCTGAAGTGGGAGGAGCTACCCTACTGAATGACTTCATTACGAACTGTTTTCACAGCGACAGTTGCATTTCTGTGCCTTTAATTTAACATTGTCTGATGTTAAAGATGATAATTTTTTAAATGTGCCACAGTTTTGGACCAGGATCAAACGACTAAGCAGCTTCTTTAATTAAGATACAAAAGGAGACGTCCAACAGTGGCAGTGAGCTGAGTGTTGGACTGGGACACCTGTCTGCATAGCTCCTCTTCCTGGCATAGTGTTTTAACCACCAGACTGAAGCAGTTACTCAGTTAGAATGCAGAACATTCTGATGCATGATCGATTAAACCGTGGCCTCACACCAGCAGACCCATCTGCTCCAGGAATGGGCTTTTTCTGTCTGTGTTCTGAACATGTGGGTAGAACCCTACAGACACAACACACCTCCACTTTTGATGTTGGCCCAGTATAACCAGATTTCATAGACAGACGGACGGACACATCAGCACTCAAAAAATGACACTCATAGCAGCCACACAAAGAAGAGGTGATAGATAGATAGATAGATAGATAGATAGATAGATAGATAGATAGATAGATAGATAGATAGATAGATAGATAGATAAAAAGTGATACAAAAAAATATAGTGATTTAAAAAAAAACAATATATATATATTTGTCCTGTCAGAATTTCACCATCATTTTCACATGTGTTTGTCATTGTGAAAGATAATTTAACAAGTTAAGGAAGTGTGAAAATATAGGTAAACAGAAACTACACCATACTTTTCTCTGGAGTCTGAATATCTCTGTGGCCTCATAACTTTACATGTAATGACTTTCACCTCCTTTAATGGTTGTAGTAATAAAAATAACAATGATTAATATCTTTTGCATTTTCTGCCCACAAATGCATTGTTGTATCATCTATATATATATCCACATATACATGTATTAATGCATATGGCATTCCTAAAAATGGAATGTAATTACTATTTTTTGCTGTTCTGAGATACTTAAGTCATTATTTTGAGAATTTACATCCAAATTATAGGATCTCTTTTATTGAAACTGGCATAAATAGGAATACACTGATGAAAGTGTTCCTTACTGATATTGATATAATATTTCTACTGACATTTTGGCTCATTTTGGAATGAGCTGAAGAGCCCAAACCCCTGGATCTAAGGCTGAATGTACAGAGGTAACAGTTAAGAGGTCTTTACTTTAATAATGTAATAATACAGTCTGCTGAGCTGTTCCTTTACTGTGTTTACAACAAACTGTGACATTGTTGACTCTGTCAGGGTAGGACCAGGCTTCTGTTAGTCTGAATGTAACATGGAAAACCAGTACTATGGGGGAGGGGGGGTGTCATTATGAGCACACATTTGTCCTCATCCATCAGATTCTACTATCACACTTGTTCTGTATATCTGTGTGGGTTCAACCTACCTGTGTATTGTGTTGCCTTCAGGTTCTGGCCTGCCCTTGACTCTGCTCTGCGTTCTGCAGCCTGTACTAGAGGGGTTCAGGTCCGTCTGATGGTGAGCTGCTGGGAACACTCGCGTGGCTCCATGTTCGTCTTCCTACAGTCTCTGGTGGTCCTCAACAGACCTCCTCTGAGCTGTGACATTGAAGTGGTATGTTGTGTTTCCTGAACAGTAGACCACAGGGCACTAAATGGAGCGCTGAAACACTCAAGTCCTTTTTTTTCGGTGCAGAACGTGTTCACGGTGCCTTCAACAGCAGAGCAGAAGAAGATCCTCTATGCACGAGTCAATCATGCTAAGTACATGGTGACGGATCGAGTACTCTATATAGGTAATGTTGATCATAACAGTCCGCTGGATGGCTTCACTTTCATTTGATGCTACTTTATCCTCAGTATTCATTGTCTAGCTGATCATTTAAAACTGAAAAAGTCTCTTAGATGAAACATTTTTAAGAATAAAAAAAACAGTTCAGTTGAACTTGAAAATGAACCTGGATAAATGAGAACTTCACAGAAAACGAGCAGATGTCACTGTCCAACCTGTCCTCTACATATGTTCCATCCTTTTTGTTGACGTGCTCTTCACGTGTCCACAGGGACGTCCAACTGGTCTGAGAGCTACTTCTCGCAGACTGCAGGTGTGGGTGTGGTCGTGAACCAGACGGGCTCTGCCGTCACACCAGACCAGCAGACCCTGCAGAGCCAAGCAGAGCAGCTGTTCCTCAGAGACTGGACGTCCCAGTACTCCCGTCCCCTCACCGTGGACCAGCAGGACGTCTGCTCTCACGTCTCACTCTGACACCCCCGCCATGACAACCTGCCATGTTGTACATTAGCACCTGCTTCTCCTGCTACTTGAATTGAAACTGAATCTGCTTTCTGCACTCTGTGATCTGGACAGTTTTCTGTATATAGGAGCTTTTTTAAGTTGAGGTGAATGTGTTTTTTTGATACTCTGTAATTGTCTGACTGTTCTCATGATTAGTAAGGGACCGATGCTATGTACAATTCATTTTATGCCTGGAGCATTGTGTATATTTCCGCTAAAGGTGCAAAGCATTAATGCAGGGAATCGCAGGTTTCCAAAGAGAAGCATGAGGCAGTGTTTGGAGTGTGAGCAGCATCATGTCTCATACTGTCAGTACCAGGGGTTTGTAAATACTAGTCAAATCTGGACCTGCATGTTCTGTAGTGTGAGTGCCTACTTTTACAGTTCTGATTGGATTTGTTCAAATCTCATTGTTTGTGGTGTTGCCTGTGTTTACCTGATTCTTCCATCGTTTGCTTGAACGTGTTCTTGTCCACTCATTGAAAATAATACTTCAACTGTTTTACCTGTTCAACAATAGGACAATCCAGAGGTTTAACAAGCCTTCAGTTCATTCCTGCCAAATGGATGGATGTACTGAACAAATACATCCTGTGCAGTGGTTGGTCATCTGAGAGCTTCTGGAGCAGGATGAACTTAATAAAGAGTGTTTACTCAGTAGATTGTATTTGAATCGTTCTTACAATATGAAAACAAGACCAGATGAAGCACTCAGTCAGCCTGTAAATATTGGAATACTCTGATGAAATGAGGTTAACTGGTGTCTATTTGACCAGGACTGTCAAACCAACAACTGCGACAGGTAAATGGGAATGACACTAATTGTACACATTAAGCGGGTAACACATGGACACAGTTCATGTTCAGTCTCTTACACTAACTTGTATGCATGTCTTCTACACATTTGAGAAGGTATTTATAAGCATTTTAACATTATGTATATCAGAATTTGGGGAGATAAAGGTGAAACTGTCAGATTACTGCTCAGTAACACATGGACATGAGACGCACGTCAGTGTTTAAAAACTTTACACCAACATTCAAATCATGCAGTTCTGAACAGAAATTGATGTCAAGTAGGACAAAAACTTTTAGATTTATGTTCAACTGTGCTGAAAATAAATTTTGAAGTAAAATATTAAAGTGTTTTATTGACATCAGAATGTGGACAGGTTGCCGTAGTAACAGGTGGACGACCCAAAACATTGACTTCTTTAAAATAACAGACCAGATATAATCACAATTTATTTAATGTATTTAACACCAACACAGTATTATTTACAACTTGTGGTGGTCCGTTCTGATGCAGGTCAGTCTGTCAGAAACAGTTCACACACACTCTTTTTAAATGTGACAGATTGAATCCATTTTCCTTTTTTTTTTTCTCCCAAAATTTAAGCTATATTTTTAAGTCTGGGGCATGGCTGTGGTGTAAAAAGTACAATCCATGAAATCAGTTGTATTTTAAAAAGGATAACAGTTCCATAAAATAATGATCTGTAGCTTAAAAATGTGTGTGGACGTAGTTTTACAGGTTGATCACTTTTGCTTAATCAGACCCACATATACATACATACATATATATATATATATATATATATATATATGTATATGTGGCATGATTATAGTGTAATCATGCTTTATTTATTTATACATACATATACATGTACATATATACATAAATGTATGTATAAATAAAGCATGATTATAGTGTAATCATCCACCAACACTCCAGCTTCAGGTTTTTACATGTTTGTTTTAACATTTGAGAGATTTTAATTTTACATCACAGTTTATTTAGTTCACTTCATTATGTCAAACAGCTAAAACAAAACTAGAACCTCTACATTTGGAGGATGTTGGTCCATCTGACATGCATGTTCCACTCCTCACCTTGGCACAACCTAAAGTTTGGCTCTTCATAACTCAGTCCGTCCAACACACGCTCAAAGCTGGCAGTCTTTCTCTGGACCGTGCACAAACTAATGCGTAGCAGTTCTTGTGACCTCTATGAAGCGGTGGTTTGTTCCAGGTCCTTTCTTATCCATGTGTACACGGTTAAAGGACACACACTGTTCATTCTGGCATAAAGGAATGCGTGAACTCCTCACTCCATAGAGAGCTGGACGCTGTCCGTCTGACCCAGCTGCTGCTGCTGCTGCTGCTGATGCTGCTGCTCAAACTTCCGGGCTAAAAGAAAAGAAAGTGTACAGATGGTTTATGTAAATAAACAAACTAATCCCACACTATGAAAACAGTCCACTACAGAAGAACTGTACGACTGCTAACTATATGTAAACTAGTACCAGTAAGTTAGCAGAACATCCTGGACTGGACAGTTTTTGACTCATTTTACTGCTGGTTAGAACTGAGCTCATTTCAACAGCGTTATAAACTGCAGGGACTTTAATTTACATCAGTGCATCGTATGGTAAAAGTCCTCCTATGTTTGGAGGGTTTCTGTCCTGACACTGGTTAGTAAAACATTTATTGTATTAGTGAAAATGACAGAAAAAGACAGATTTTCCTGCTTCTTCTTTTGTCTTTTTGATGTGAGGGTGGAGAGTATGAATGTGCAAAATGAAATTTCACTTTTATTTGTATTTTTTCACAAATAGAATAAAAAAATATATATATATTAAAAAAATCAAATCTAATTTTATTTACATAGTGCCAAGTCATAACAGAAGATATCTGGTGACTCTTTACATATGGAGCTGGTAAAAACCAGAACCAACAGAACCAACAGGAGCAAACACTGATGAGTGGAAACAGTGGAAGGAAAAACATCCTTTAACAGGTTTAAACCTGGAGCAGAACCTGAGAGAGGAGGATGGACGAGTGACAGGGCCGGTGGTTAAAGAGAGAGAGAGAGAAGAGAAAAGAGAGAGACACACAGAGAAGAGAGAGAAAAGAAGAGAGAGAAGACACACACACACAGACTGTGTAACTGAATAAAAACTAACTGAAGTAGAAAACCTCTTTTCATTTGTGCACAAATGATCACTTTGTTTTTTGGGTCATGATGGAAAAGACATTTACATGAAATGTTTATGGCAACATTCCTGTCTGAATTTTGCATCTGTTAAGGAATGTGTTAAGGAAATGTTGAGTTTGAATGAATGTTTGGACAGGGGTGGGCAGCTTCAGAGCAGAAACATGTGACTGCTTCAGTATGAAGTGGAACCTGTCAGAACCTCTACAGAACCAAACTGTGATTTCCAAACAAATCACATTTATCATCTTGTTACATTATCCAGCTGTAGAAACATGTGTTTTATACAGCAAAAAAAAGTACCTGGTGCACACAAAAGCACAGAGCAGCCTCTATAGTGTACCTGTAGGATGGTGTATGATCCAAAATAAAAGCAAGAAGTTCAAAGAATGTGCGAGGTCTTTTTCTCATGACTGAAGGTCTTCAGCATTTTTCCTCTTTCTTCAAACCTGCTCTACAGTAACATGGACCAAACCGGTTTAAGTAAAGTGGTTCTGATCTGGACCTGGTTTGGAAACAGTCAAATCTGCACAGTTTTGTCTTTTCAAATTTAGTTAAATGTTGTACAACTTTGTAAAAGTCAGGCTTTACCAAAAAAAATGCACTTTACAGCAGCAAGATTCATGGAAAACCCCAGAAAAGCAGCAACTTTCACCTGAACGGTCAAACTGAAAACTCACTTCACCATCATGACATTGACTTTTTTTTCAGCTAAGATGCAAAAATTGTTGTTCTGCTCCAAAAAAAAAGTTTAAATAAATAAAAAACAACTCCTCGGGCATGTGAATATTTGATACAACACATTTCCTGTTGACCATGTGTTGTACTATCAGGCCCAGTCTGAGCTCCGGTGCCTCTTACCCAGAGAGTACATCTCCAGCTGCTGCCGCAGACGGACCTTCTGCAGACTGTCGTAGAAGTTGGGCTCTGGGTTACTGCCAACGGTTGGAGGCAGCGCGAAGATACGCATGATCTTCCTCTTGTTTCTTATAGAGACAGAAAATCAGATTTGAACGAAGCAGAGTGAGAATGAACCACAAGCCATTATCAGTGAGATGTGAATATGAGAATTAAACGTAAGCCAGCCCATAAAATACATTTACAGAAGAATCTATGTGACAGTTCTTTAGTCAAAATACTGACTTAGTATCTCAATGGAAAAACTTACTGAGAAAAAAACACTAATATTTTATCTGCAATTTTAACACAAGATACAGTCAAGGTCATTTATATAGCACATTTAAAACAATCCAAAGTACTGCACAAAGCTGCAGATATAAACGCAAGAGGTGTTAAAACTAGATATATGAAAACTGGTATAAATGGATACACAGTAAAAGGATAAATGGAATCTAAAATACAAACAGAAGATAAAACAAATACCAGCCACACTCTGGTATTAAAGCCAGTGCAAATGGGTGCATCTTTAAAAGACATTTCAAAGGCTGGGCTGTGCACATATGATATGTTTGCCATGGATCTACCACAGAAAAGGCTCTGCTGCCTTTTTGGAACATCTTAAATCAGGCAAATCATCAATCACAGTTTATTATTTTAATAAAGCTTTCCATTATTCCGAGACACTGAGTCATTACTATCAGTTTCTGTCTAAAATACAAGAACATATCATTTTAAAATGCTACGCGGTCATTTTTGATGTGTGAAGCGCTTTTATTTAAATAGGCTTTTACCTACTGAAAGTCAAGATGCACTGGCTGATACAAATATAATGTACTGTTTTGTTTTTGTCCTGTACTGTTTGCAACAATGTTTGAAGTGACTTTCTGTCCAATAGTTGATGTAGACACCTATGTTATGACTTTATTTCATTTTTGTTCTTTATCCTCCTCTTGACAAAGAAATCATCATTATTATATAAAACTAGCCATTGTATTAAACTCCTTCAGTCCTTCATCACAGCATCATTAAATTAACAGATCCAAAAATATTTATTTAAGAAAAAAATCTTTAATGCAACACGATGATAACAGTTAAGTCTCTGTGTGTCCCATGTGAAAAAAGACATCCTGTAGCTGATATTTTCTGGGATCATCCCTAAAGTAAAGGCTAGTTTTAATAAACTAATGATATATGACTTACAACTACTTTTCTTCAAGACAGTAAAAATTGACCTAATATAGTATGACTTGGGTAATTCACTTATTAGTAGTAGTAGTACCATTATTATTATCATCATCGTCATTATTATTATTATTATTATTAATAACAATAAGACATTGCTATGGACATGTGACTTACTGGGCCACATGAACCGGAAGCTATAGAGAAAAACGCTATTATATTTTATTAACCAATAATAATAAAAATAAACATTTGTTACACATTAAAATGTTACTCGTTAATGCCTTATTTACGCAGATATAATAAATCCACCGGATGCGTGTCTCTGTTTCACATCTCTTGTGTTTTCCGTGCATGTGTTTCTTCTCATTCATTCAGGGTAAAGGCTCTGGGTTCTCTGCTGTGTTTGTGTGTTTTCTGGCTGGACGGCTTTGTGAAGACTGTCCTTACTTTCTGGCGTACATGAGCAGGCCGAAGCTGACCAGGATCACCAGCAGGTACACATTGGTGGCTTCGTTCCAGGCTTCGTGGACGGAGTAGTCTAAGGACTCCGGCTCGTTCCCCAACACTCCGTGGCCCCCCATCGAACCAACACCGGTACGGACGCGGTACGCCTTCAGATCATTCCAATTAAATGATCACGAATACGGTCTTATTAAGCTAATGGACGCAGCTGAGCGGTGTAAACATCATGGCGTCACTTCCGCCGCCGTCCTTCTACGTTTCCGGAAGCGGGTTACATCCGGGTCTCAGTGCTGCCTCCTGCTGTTCACACTGTGTACAGTATGTGGAGAATGGATCAGTATGTTTACGACTTTTTTTTCTTCCAATTGTTTTCTGACTTTTCCGACTGTTTTCGGAGTGTTTTTCTATATGTTTTTTTTTCAGACTGTTCTCAGGCTTTTCAGACTATTTTCTGACTTTTTTTTTTTTTTTAATATTTGCTAACATTTTTTGGGCTATTTTCTGACTATTTTGGACTGTCTTCTGTCTTTTTGGACTATTTTGTGACTGCTGGAACAATTCTTGGACATTTTGGTTTCCTAGTGTCTAAAACCTCTAACTAAATTCATAGTTAGTGGAATTATGTTTTATTATTTGTTTTACACTTGGATTTGAAGCTAGTCCCGTGCATTTGATTGTGTTTTATTGTATGGTTGTACTTTTTATTTGCAGTATAAAGTTTTAAAGGGGGTGTTTGACTGCCAGTGCATGTAAACATATAACTCACTGCAACAATTTCCACCTGACTATGTTGACATGGCCACAAAGTATTGAATCTTAATCTAAGTCTCTTTTTTTGTTTTGTTCTATCGCTGATGCTTTTATCAACAATTATCCAAAACTTTAATGGAGGAGCAAATAAAT
>JAPSES010074840.1:0-10165 GCA_029822895.1 Maxillicosta whitleyi
TGGGCGTACCATACACGGCTGTGGGCGGGGCTTATGACATTGTGATGTAGATAAGTTTGTCCTGCTCTGATCCGCTCATTTGTCTGTAGGTTAACCTTTCAATGACCAATAAACCCATTTAGGTCGAATTTCATGGCAAGAGGTGCTGCGTACATATACTGCTTTTTGTGATCCACCACATTGTAAAAAGAGCTACTCAAGGTGTTTTTTAGTGGAAGGTGCTCTTTAAATAACTGAAGAAAACACAACAAAGAATGATTAGTTTTTATTCAAATACTGTAACACCCACATACATACCTGTAAACAATACAAGGGTAATTTTATACAGCTAGGCAAGAACGGAGGTAGAAAGGGGAAGGGGATAGTACAGTTAAATTGTTTTAATTGAACTTGGAATGGATGTCTAGTTTTGGGTTTTCTCATCATGAGAGAAGAAAGAGGAAGGTCTTACCCCAGGGAGGGACCACAAGGTTGAGAGTAAGTAGGATTTCCACTAGAATGAGCAAGGCCACATTGACTCATGGTGTTTGAAAATGGCCCCCAAAAGAACAGGTGTTCTGGCTGATTACACCTTCAACCACATTGGTGGAAGATCTTAAGCACACATGTGGAGCCTGATTACTTGGGGAAACTTAAAGAAAGAAACCTTGACCTGTAAGCAGTGGTTCAAATCTGCTACAGCAGAACACTGTAGCATGTGTTTGTTTACTGTTGGGGTTTCTGAGAATCCAAACACTTCTTTCTAAAAATACCTTCCACATTGCCTCAGAAACTAAGCACCTCACATCTTCTTCTTCTTCTGTGGCATTTTTGAGGGTTGGGAAATCTCCTTAAAGGTGCTCAAAGAAGTAAATTAATGCCACCAACTGGACTGGAGTGTGACTACAGAGGGTGTTCAATACATGAATGTAAAGTTTCAAGTCCAGTTTTCAAAGATGAACTTAGTTTTATATTTAGGATAAAATGAGTAAGTACTCAAAGTATATGAGTTAAATTAAAAAGACAGTAAGAAATAAGTAAAGTATGCCAATATGATTTAAGCGACTACAAGTATTACCTTTTTAGAGTGTAATATTAAGCACTACACTGCGTAAATGTACAGTACAAATGCACACAATACAATCACATGACAAAACCAAAGGCCAACTTTACAAATATTAATAGATCATTGCTTTTCTTGACACTGGTTCAGAAATATGCCCACTTACGTTTATCACTGACTTGAACATCCAGATGACTAAAGAATATGAATCATTCACTGGTTATTATAGTGCCTATAATACATGAGGGTTGGTTGTATAATGAAATTGACAATATTATAATTATGTGTGAGGAGGAAAAAGCACAGCTTTCTAATTAAAAAAATGTTAATGTAGCACAGGTTCTCCATATAAAGTGATGGTATAGAACCATTATTACTTTGTCTGTAAATCCAATCTGACAGGTGCAGTCAGTCACAGTAGTTGTGTGATGTGTGTGTATGTGTGTGTTTACAGACAAATGGCATTCAGAAGGGGAAAAGCACAAATGCAATAAGAAAGCCAGCTGAGGAAGAGGAGGAGTAATAACAGATTGTTAATAACATGAAATGAATTTCTATGAAGTAAATGTGATATTAATTAAAAGCATCAGCCCGTAACTGATTAACAGCACAAACAAATTGGTTCAGAGGAGTCTTGTGTCTTCACATGCATTCACACATCCAGTCAACAGACAACTCAGAGTTTCAGTGTGGCCAAAATCTAGGTCATAAAGACCACAATACAGTTACATATGACAGTAACAAATTATTCCATGGATGTGCAGAATGTCCAGACTCATACAACAGCCAATTCAGGATGTTTTTTTTTTTTCCAAAATAAAAAGATTATTTGTTGACTATAATTGTGGTTTACGCCACTGACTTTGATGCGGAAGGTAGCCGGTTCGAAACCCAGGTGGTCCCTTGGGAAAGGTTCTTGACGCTATACATCCCAATAGCCACAAGGGGGCGCAAGCCTCATTGCGTCGGTTCCAAGCCCAGTTGTGTCAGGAAGGGCATCCGACATAAAAAACCTCTGACAAAATAAACATGCAAAGGTGATTCGCTGTGGCGACCCCGAAAGGGAAAAAGCCGAAAGAAATCATCATCATTTCTTGACTATAATTGATATTGATAAACCAGATTAGATCACTATATTGTCCTGAACTTTTATTTGGGATATCTATTCACAGTTCGGTACCTACAGCCACATGGTAGTTTTCACCTATTTACAGCCACAATCTCCCCACCAAAAAAAACAAACAAACAAACAAACCTGAAACTGAAGTCATTATCACAGGATGAGCACGGAATACAGGACAGTCATGTAGGGCAAGCAGAAGAAGAGCACCTGACATTAGATGTGAAGATAAGTGGTACATACAACTAAAATGTTATGTTCAGTGGTGGAAAAACATTTTTGAACATCCCATATATTTGTGATATATTGCATCATGAATCAGTCTGAAGTCACTGAACTCTGCAAAGTATTGTTCCAGTCTCCAAACTGATATGCTCCCTGATGTGCTCTGTTCTGTTGTGGTCAAACTGAATGTTTCTACAAGACAATACCTAGTGAAAAACATCCAGGAAGCTGTCAAAAAATGTAGCTTTTTTTTTTTTTTTTTTTGCTAAATCCTTTGGAACTGTCTGTCTGATGATGCCACTCCTTTTGAAACAAATAGTTTTTCCATAAATATTTCATCATAATATTTTGCGATTATGTGAAAGTTTAAAGGTGAGTCAAAACTTTTTTGTTTCACGACTGTATATGAATAACACTAAATAACACTCAAGTCTTATATCGTCTATTGAATGTTGATGATCAACAGGGGAGTGTGTGGTCCAGGCAGTGGTCTGGAGACTCTAGTGAGCTGGTGTGGCCAGAAACGTGGATACTGAAAAGTCTTTCAAATCTAGACCTAATTCCACTTATCCAATACTGTACATACAATACTGGTCAAAAGGTTTAGAACAAACTATTTTTTCCAAATTTAATTGAAAATGATGCAGTTTTATGTCTCAGTGTACTCTGAAATTAAAGCATAGAACAAATAAACAATTGAAGAATTTAGAAACCAAACTCTATTCTAAACTTTCGACTCATCAAAGTAACCACCTTGGGCAGATAAAACAGTTGAACACACTCATTCTTTCTATAATGGAAATTAAATATTCTTCATAAAGTTCTTCCAACTCGAACTGTTGCAGAAGTTCCCATAAATGTGGAACACCTGTAGGTTACGTTGCTTTCACTTTTCTGTCCAGTTCATCCTAAACCAACTGGGATGATGGTGAAGGAAACTGGACTCACTGACACCTTGACTTTCTTGTCAGTTTCTCTGTAGGAAAGATCTCCATTTTTAAGTGTTATTATGGTCTGTCTTCTATCGTTAATTGCCTTTTCCTTCCATTCTTATAGTAACACACTACATTCTGCAGTACAATACTGTTTAAATAATGGTCACATTGGTATGGTACCAACGTGTGTTCCAACACTACTTTTATGCTGACAGAGGGGGTTGGAAGGAATTAAGAAACGTTGGGACACCTGTAGGAATCAGCAGCACCAGCTTGTGAGGCTTGATCAACCTCTGTTGCTGCAGAACTGCTTTTAAGTTTTTAACCCATTTCTTGTTCTCTAAAACATTTTGTATAACTATGAAATGTATGTTATTTTTCAATTTTGTTATCCTTAATTTTTTACTATTATTATTATTTATTTATTTTTTAAACCTCTGGCAGTTCAAGACTTACCTTTGTACCATTTCAAGCTATTCAAGTCCAATGAATTTCAATAAAAAACTGCAAAATTGGAGTGTTCTAAATTTTTTGTTCGGTATTGAAGGTCTGGCTTTCACTGTTATTGCTCTTAAATAGGGTTTAACATTATAACCATGCGCCAGTTTGTTTCTTTGTTTGTTTGAGAACACTCCAGCAACAACATGATATTATATATATTATAGATTGCCAGTGACCATGAGGTTACATTTTGAGAAAAGTAGGTCAGTAAAAGTAAGTAAAGTAAGTAAAATGTTTTATGAATTTTTTTTCAATCTTTTTTTCCCCTCCCATTTACTTATAAATGAGGAGAATTTCAAATGTCTATAAAAACATATGTTTTGTTTTACTTAAGGAAATTAATATGCTGACATCGCCACATGTATAGACATAATGACATCGGCTGGATCGATGCTAAAATACGCTACAATATGGGGCAGGGTTTGTTGTGCCTGGCACAATTTGTTTTTAGTGTTTTGCTAGTTCATGGGCAGCGCTGAGTGCAAGTTACTGCACTTGAAAAGCAATACCAGGAAAGACGTTGTGTTTTGCTGGAACCTGTGCATGAGGAAGGACATTGCAGAATTAAAATGACAACATCACTATAAGAGAAAACTATATAAAAACAAGTGTGCCTTTGTCAAAACTTTTTCAGGGTGAATGTATAACTTGGAGGTTATGGTTCTTTCACATAGTGAGACGACTTTCAAAGTGATGACACACAGATAGCAGAAGGAAGGACAATGATAATCCTGCCGCCGCATGATGGAAATATTCCCTCTTATTCTAGTTCTAGTAGAGTGCTTCCAGCAAATGAGACGAGGTCAAAAGAGCAGGGGCAAGTCAGGACAAGGACACCAGGAGTGTGTGCACAGCAGGCAGCTCGGTACCTCACACCAAATACAAATTATGTAAAATGAAGCAAAGTCAATACGATCATTGACAGGTCTTCGTGCTGTCTTTGTCTGATTTTGCTGAAATCCGTGCATGAAAAATAGACTTTGCTGAGGATCTGTAGATGTCAGGATACTGCAGTCAGACTCCACCCACAGCCAACATTACATGTTATTGTGTTGTTATTAAACCTTTTTCATCAGACCTTGTCCTCAGTGACTGATGCTAAATGAGACCAGGAAAGAACTTACAGCAGCAGCATCCAGTTGTGAATCCATGGTTGAGTCAATGTGTTGTTTGTGTTTCTGTGCCTGACGTTTCAGTCTTTTCAGTGTTTCATTTAATACTGGCTTTCTATATCCTCCTGACACCCAGCAAAGTGAAAGTTTTAGCTTTTTTACATTAAACAAATGTCTTGATCAGAAACTGCATAATGTAACAGTTTTTTTCCGATATATTTTTAACAATTATTTTTATTTGTTTCTTTATATTTTTTATGGAATGTCCTTTGCAGTGGGCAGCATTTTTAAAGTAAAAACATGAAACTTTTGTCCCCTACAGCGGACAAAAATGTAGTGCTGGGTGTCAGGAGGATATGACACAAAGTAAACAACTGTCTTGCTTCTGTCTTTGTGGTGAGTAATAAAGCAGAAATCCATGTACAACTGCTATCTTTGCATGTATGTGTTTTTCATGAGATACAAATTGTTACTACCTTAACCCATAAATTTTTATCTCTATTTAACCTTTCTTAAGTGATTTATCACCATTTATTATGATATAATCCTCTGGATTTTACATTTTTTTCAGAGTAAATCATGCATTTTCTTACATTTAATTTACTGATCATGTAGATGTTCATCAAGCTGAGAGTAAATCCATAGGTTATTATATCAAAAAAAGAGATAACTGAAGAAAAAGTTACTTTTTTAGTCAAATCTATCGATGAGTGAACATAAACCAAGTATGTTCATCCACTGTCATTGATTCAACTCCATGGGTTTTACTGGAGAAACAATGTTGTGGAAAATGATGATGTTTCCATGGTAACTACGGAGTCTCTGAACTTGCAAAAGGATCATATCTGATGACCATAAAAAAATGACAAACTGTATTTTACACCAATTATTTACATGTATTGATAGGATTAATGGAGTATTAAACCGTTTAGATCAGTAGATGGTTTTGTTTGATGGTGGATGCTTGCGTCTTTATGGGTTAAGAGTAAGACTGCTATACATTTAGACCACTGCCTAGAGTACACGACTCTTTCGAACCTAATCATCATTGTAATTACTGATATATAATGTTGATAATAATATTATCAGTGATAATAGTGTGATGAAATGAATGAACCTATAATAAGCAGAAACGTGGAAGCAAAATAGATTGAAGGCATACAAAAATGTCTATCATTACCAGTTTTAGCTTTTTTTAAATTTTATTTTATAGAACATTCTGTATTGGGTTTCAAACAGTTGTACAGTTGTATTTTTGCAGAAAAGCAAAAGTAAACCTATAATACATGACTGATATTTGCTGCCTATCCTCAAAAGTATTCCTTGAGAGAGTTGTTTAAAGTAAGTGCTTAACAGATCTGGAAGCTCATAATATCAAGCTTTAATTGTTTTTGGCATGAAACAGCACATAACCAATTGACTATCTTGTAGTTCATACCATGGATGTGCATAATGATACGTTTTAGTTTTTCAGTTTTCATTTATCAGCCTTGTGTCTGTAATTAGGGGAGCATGAGAAACACAATGGGGGCCTAATATGAAGTACAGAAAAGAGTGTCTTATTACATTATCATCTCCAGTGATTATATACAAAAGTGGTTTTTGCCTCCATAAATGTATATGCTTCAATGTACTCTTAATTTTCTATAGAAAATAACAATTGCAAATTTAGTCCTTTTTATTACAACCACTGCCAACTGAAAGCATCTACTGGTCTAAAACCGTTATTGACTTTCTAGCCACTAATTACATATATACATTTAAATAATTCAGTAAAATGCAGTTTATGAGCTTTTTCAGCACTATTAGACATGTCTTATTTGGACGTTCAGTGAAAGCACCATTATCTTCTGCAGCAGTCATTCACTAGTAAAACCCACTTAGTTTGACAAAATACAGTGGTTTTTGATGCTTATTTTTAGTGACTTTTTCTTATTTTCCTCCATTTTGATACAATAATCTTTGTGTTTACTAGCCTCTAAAGCAGGAAAATACAGGATTATCAGTATATGTGATGCATATAATGAAATATAGAAAGCAGAGGACAGTATAGTAATAAATAGATAGAAGTACTTTATTGATCCCAAGCTGGGAAATAGTGATAAATCCCTTAGGAAAGATTAAATGTATAGAAAGGCTTTATCTTCACTAGGGTTCGGGGGGGATTACTTATGGGTAAGTCACCAGTTCATTGGAAGAACCATCATATAGAGATGAACATCCAATCACTCTCACATTCACACCTATCGCCAATTAACTTATCAGTACATGTCTTTGGATGGTGGGAGGATGTTGGAGTACCTGGAGGCAACCTGATTTCTTGCGTGCCAGGTACAACAAACCTAACCCCTCACTTGTATTGTATTTTATTTTGGCATCAATCCATCTGATGTTGTCACGTCTATGCATGTGGTGATGTTGGCATATCAGTTGCCTCTATATATGTGCAAAGTTTGAAATAAAATTTAAACAAAATTGATGTTTTTATAGACAGTAAATTTTGCCCATTATAAGTAAATGGGAGAAAAAAAAAAAAAGATTGGAAAAAAAATCCTACTTTTCCCAAAATGTAATCACATCTATTCTGGGTCACTGGGAAATTATAAACCTAATTTGGTATGAATTCAACCAATGCTTTTGCTGCTACAGACCCTACAGATAATTTCACCCATTCTAAGTAAATGGAGGAGAAAAAAAACTCATTAAAATTTTGAACTTTGACCTACTTTTCCCAAAATATAATCAGATATTCTGGGTCAATGTCAACCTACAAACCTAATTTGGTATGAATTCATCCAATAATTTTGCTACTAGAGTGTTAAAAAGCAAAGACACAAATTGAACCAAAAATAATACCCCTTGCCTCCAATTTGGGATAAAAAATAATCCTGTCTTTAAGGGTTAAAAAAATAAAGCATTAAAATGTGCATTCAAATGAACGTTTACCCCACACTAACTCATGTTGAAATGTGCTCTTGTGTGGTCTGTTCTGATATGGGTCCTTAGTTTGGGAATGGCTGCAACCCCATCAGCCATGACAGACCATCATATACACAGTACACACACTAAACTTCACACATGCCAACCCAAACTACTTAAAAGTACATTTTGATGTATTCATATGAAGTCACAGCAGTGGCACTGACTCAATTTCCCATCAACAAAATATACATAGATTTGCATCCAAACTTAATCTCAGTGTTAGAAATTCATTCTATTGGTACATTTCATTTTAAACATCGAACCTCACTTCTTATACAATATGATTTAAATGTGTTTTTTCCATCAGAAAACATTTCCTTCACTTTATATTTTATTGTTTCTTCAGTCTGTATTTCTGAAAACTGTTCTGATGAGTACATTTATACCCACAAAAGTCTATTCAGAAAAGCTTTAGACCACGAAACACTGGGATGTAGAATGTTTTCTCTGAGCAGGGTACTCAGAGAAATTGTCAGGGCTTTTATAATTCTGTTATTATGCACAAACAGTACACTGAGGCTGGATTATGTCAAAAAAAAAAAAAACTCCCCATGCTGTAACAAATTTCTTTTATCGTCCATACAATGAATAACATCCCAGATCTTTTTGGTTCTTCATTCCTTTATATACCCTTGTGAATGTGCACCTTTCACTCATTCAGACACACTTTATATGATATGAAAATATAGTTTTATAAATTAATTTCCATTCAAGAGTGATTCCAGTAATTAATGACTTTTCATCATGAGTTTTACCAGCCAAAATGTATGCATATTGTGATGAGTATTGGCATGGGTATTTATTTTTCAAAACACAACAAGCTTACAATTATAATATCTCTTTTATAAAAGCCAAATGGCCTCTGTGTGCGTGTGTGTGTCTTGGGATTCTCACAAAATCTAGAAAGAGCTGGTTGCTGCAGTTTGGCATGCTTATTTATTTTTTGTCAAGGAACAAACTAATGAAAACAGCAAGTGGATAGGACCAATAGTCAGGGAGATATTAGTAATTTTGGAATACAATAGCCTTACAATCATTTTGCTACACCCAGAATGCTTTGGCGGTGACTGTACAGCATACACAAAGACACAACAGCATAAAAACTACCACATCTAGAACCCGTGGATCCCAATGGGTCAACACACTAGTATTAATGTATTATGGAATAAAGAACAATGATTTTAGCATCCAATTATTAAGAATACTGATGGGAAAGAAAAAGAAAGGACATAAAGGGGGAAGTAATTATAAAGGGTTCAAATGAGGACACACATAATTTTGTTTTTCAGGTTTAGTGAATGCAAAAGATACACCTTTGGACAATCACAAAGAATTTACTGAACAAAAATTAAACTTAGGAAATCATGGAGTCCAAGTAAAAATGCTCATAAACTGGAGAAAAAAAACCCAAAATACAAAAGGAGTACAGGGGAACAGAAGAAGCACAAAGGTCACAGCAGAAATGGTAGAAACATGAGGCATGGAAGAGAGGATGTGTGACATGACAAACTGATGAGGAACAAAAGGAAGGTAGGAGGTGTGTATGGATTGTAAGATTACAGAACAGAGTAAAGGTGAGTATGGGTGGAGACGAGGTCAAAGGAGAGAAACTGGAAGTGAGGGGAGGAGGGAACACTAGTGAGCGTAAGAGGAGCTGACAAGGAAGGATCTTCTACAGTCAGTGGTTTTTACTTTTCAACTTGGTGTATAATTGTGACCCCAAAACCAACACATCAGCACATGATCTTGAAGGATGTCTCAATTCCCCCCCAAAAAAACACACAGAGGAGGGAGGAAGTTGGTTTAGGATACAATGATGTATCTGTAAAATAAAGTAGTAACTACAGCGTGGGTGAAAAGTAACTAGGCATTAGAAATTACTACTAGAATTTTCACTGAAGTCATGATGAAAACATTTTTTAAATAAACAACATTAATAAGGTGTATCTTATTTTCTTATTGTTTTATTACCTCCGCCAAGGAGGTTATGTTTTTGCCGGCGTCTGTCTGTCTGACTGTTAGCAACATAAAACAAAAGGTTGGATTTGGATGAAATTTTCAGGATTTGTTGGCAATGGCACAAGGAAGAAATGATTACCTTTTGGGGGTAATCCGGAATAAATCCTGGATTCTGGATCACTTTGAAATTTTCATTAACATTGGGGTCAACTGGGCCAAACATTTTGTTTCTCAGTATCTTGGTTAATTATTGACCAAACCTAATGAAATTTTCAGGAAATGTTCGCTC
>JAPSES010074841.1:0-10163 GCA_029822895.1 Maxillicosta whitleyi
CATGCATCAAATAATAATAAATAAAATAAATGCAAAATGCTTTTTACTTATACATGAAGTACCAAACAGTTGTCAGTGTGTTGTTGAATATATGAATGATCCTGCCAACTAATTTATGCCTTAAATAAAGCAATCTTATTTTGTCTATTCTCCATTCATTTTCCTCTCACATTGTTAGTAGACATCATAATAATGACAAGTCAAGCAAAGTACAGAATTAGATACTGTTGTCCAAAGTAATTATGTGTGTGCTTTTGTTTTTCAGGGATATCACGCCAACATCGTCACCATTGATCATGTGACGCCTCTGCATGAAGCTTGTCTGTCTGGACATGTGGCCTGTGTCAGAGCACTGATAAACGCTGGAGCTAATGTAAATACTCTGTTTCTTATCTACTCTATTTAAATGTTAATTTAAATTAACCCTGAAAAACATTCGCACAATTCACTCAAGTTTTCAATTGCATTTTTTGGTTAATCTTTGGGGGGTTATGGTGGTAAATGATTCTTACTCAGACCATTCTACGTGTGTGCAGGTGAATGCGACCACTATAGATGGTGTCACTCCTCTGTATAACTGTTGTGCTTCTGGAAGCGCTGGGTGTCTGGAGCTGCTGCTGCAAAACGGAGCGCAGACACACACAACACACACACACTTTCCATCAGCGCTGCATGAAGCCTGCAAGAGAGGTAATGTACGCACACATGTGAAAACAGCAGCGTTTAACTAAACAGGCCAGTGTCAAGCATTTCTACATAAGTAAAAAGCAAGTAAAGTAAATTTACTTTGGAATTTGGAAGAAAACAATTCAGACAAAGACTCCACAGTACCCTTTAGAACAGTTGCTTTGCAGCGTAAATCCCAAAACATCAATTTAATGTCTCCTGGGGACCGTCATTTAGAAAAATACATGTTGAATTGCTGCATTGTCTACATTTTTACTGATTATTCTGGTAATCCATAGAAGAAAACACAATGTAACGTGATGACACTGATGTAAATTTAGAGGTAATAGATGATGTTTGCACCATAGCAGGTTAATACACTCACTGTATCACTGTAAACCATTAGTATATGTTGACTTTTATGTGCACGTGTGTTTTTTCTGGAAGGTAACAGCGAATGTGTCGAGTCTCTTCTGTCTCAAGGAGCTGATCCAGACTATGAGTTGTCCCATCTGGGTTCACCTCTGTACATGAGCTGTCTTCACAAACATACAGCCTGCTCCAAGATCCTCCTGCACACAGGTATGTTACTATGAATCTACACTTAAACAATATAATAATAATACACACATTGAATTTGTACTGAGTGTTGTTATCATATTATTGCATGCAATGTTTGTGAGTACTTTTCTTTTTTCTTCTTCTTCCTCTTCTTGCCTGTTTTTCACGTTTTATTGTTTGTTTGTTTTTTTTAGTTATTGTTATTATTATAATTATTATCTTGTTATATTTCTTATATGTATATTTTGTGTTGTGCTGCTACTGGAACCCTAATTTCCTGAGGCTCTGAAGTTCTATCTAATATAATTACACTGAATTCATTTTCTATTAGTCTATATTACAGCCTCACCATTATTTAGACATAGTACATACTCCATCCCTGTGTGTTGTTCTCAGCTTCAAAGACAGTGTCCTTGTAAATGTATTAAAATTCTGTCATTGTCAGTGCATCAACACGTTTATTGATTTTCTTGTGGTTTCATTTAATATGAATAAGTTGTGTTTATTATTTGTGTGAGAGCTGGTCATCACAGTGAGGTAGCTGGGTGAATAGAGTGTGAATATTTAATGTTTGCCTCCTCTTTCATATTCAGGAGCCAATGCTAACATTGGCAGAGGAGATGACAAACCTCTGCATGCAGCTGCCAGACAGGACAGTGCAGAACAGGTCTCACTGTTACTGGACTATGGAGCAGATGTCAATGTAAGAGATGGCAGCAACCAGAGACCTGTGGAGCTGGCGCCTCCTGGTGGCAAAACACAACAACTGCTGCTGGCATGTGACGGTACTACAAAATGCTTTACTGCTTGGATTCTTGTCATGTCATGTCTTATGTATGCTAACCATATAGATTTGGGATTTTTTTGTTTTGTTTTGTTTTTGGCTCTGTCTTGAGGATTTAGGTTATATTTACAAGAACTTACACACTAATCACAAAACATTACACATCTCTAACAAAGGTAAAAAATTAAAAACTGTATTTCCATCAGTAAAGACCACAACACACAAAGACCCAACTGCACACTCATGGAAGGGTTTCATCTCTCAGTGTATGTAAGTAATGCATATACAAGTATCCAAATGTATAAAGACTGAATGCGTATTCTAGACATCAAATTAAAACCAAATCAAATTTTATTTATACAGCATCACATCATAACAAAAGTTATCTCATGGCGCTTTAGATTTAGAGCTGGTCTAAACCAGATTCTGTGACATAACACATAAGCAGTACAGAAAACATGACAACATTGTGTTTCTTATCAAAATTTTCTCACATTTTAAGGAACAAAATTACAGTAACTGAACAGATACTAATGTTCAGTAAAACCCCATTGTCCACATCAGTGTAAAGCAGTGATTTGTGTTTGCAGTTTCATAGAAAGTGTAAAATTACAAACTGTATATGAGTGTCAAGCAGAGCATGTGCTCACTTTGTAAATCCATTAATTAAGGTATCAGCTTTACATCCCATTTATATGCGTAGTCAGGTAACATCTATAATATCAGAAACAGTGTAAGTTTTCATCTATAAGAATCTGCCAGAGAGCACCATCATGGGGTTAAGGCTAGAACAAACACAGGTCACACACGATGGTAATGCACTTTTTGTCACATACTGTTTTATTCAGTATAAGTGAGCTTTACAGATTATCTGCTTTGGCCAGAAGTTTCAGAAATTATTGATTTCAGTGATTCTCCAATTGTCTTGTGGACAAAAAGCCAAAACGCAGGAGAAAATATACATTTTTCTATATATCTGGCTACATATATACAGCATGAGGCAACCCCGGATCACAACATTGATCCCAAAGGTTTGGACTGTTGGCACTATAGGTATGATGGGTAATCCCTTCATTCATCCATCACTCTAGAGCAGGGTCATTCTGGACTCATCAGACCGCAGTTCAATCTTTATATTTCTATCAAAATGATGAATGTTTCAGAAATGAGAAGCTCCTGCATCACTTAAAGGGTTAAAGTTGTAAACTTGTTGCAGCTGACATCACTGCAGTAACTATGCAGAGGAAGGTTTTAGTTAAAAGTAGGTGGTGACCTGTTTTTTTGACCAGGCATTATTCATGGAATAGGTTCAATACAATCTACTAATGATAAAATCATTTATCTCTTCTTAGCTTCTCCGAGGAGTCTCTGCCAGTTGTGTCGTTTCCAGATCAGGAATCTGATTGGTCGATCAAGGCTGAGGTTTCTCCCACTACTTCCTCTACCATCCCTGCTTACTCAATACCTGGAGCACACGTAGGCATGAAGGCAGCACGGAAGACAAAAGCAACAGATTAAGATGCCATTTCCTTAAGTTTTAAATGTTCAGTCTGCCAAATTAAATCTTAACTTTATTTATGTACATGTTATCATATCACAGTTCATTACATCACATATCAGTAAAGATATGACTCATATGACATAGAGAGAATTTAATACAAATTAGCATCAAATTTACCTGTTTGTCTGATAGTGAATGTCCTCTCCTTTGTCATTTTGGTAATACTTATATGTACATATCATAATGATATATCTATGTAAATATTAATAAATGATATATAATATGAACTTGGTGATCTGTTATTTTGCTCGAATATTATATAGGACCAGTATTCAACATATGAATGATGCATGTTTCATTTGGTTTATATTTGTTTTTGCCTGTTTATGGTATATTACTTTATTGTTAATGTTTTTTTACACTCAAACACATAGTTTAGATTCTTGGTCATTGAGGCTGAAACCTACACCTGACTAGTATTGGAGAACATTCTTTGAAAGTATTGATAGCTATTAATCACTTTATACTGGAAGAATCTGAACTATAGTGAAACTACCCTCAGGTGATCTATTTAAAAATGATCTGTTTTCTTACTTCAACCTTTCTAGTGTATGGCTTGTGCAACTATAACTAAGACAGTCTTGAACTTGATACATTTCAGGAAGGTCAAATTCTAGGTGAAAGGACAACAACCAGAAACTGTGTCAAAGGTTCAATTAAAGCAGGAAAGCAATAGACTTTATTTCCTTTTTTTGCATATAAATTGCAGTTTTCTGTTTTAGTAGTTGGTTAAAAGTGTTGTACAGTGAATTATTAAATGTATTAGAGTTAATAAACTTCAAAATAACAAAAAAAAAAAAAACATGGGAAGGAATGCTTCTAGGACTTCTAGGACACAAATTGTTTGAGGTGCTCTTTGGAAAAGCTATTTGAAAAGTAGATAAACAGGAAGAAAACTCCAAGGCACTCTTTAAACATTAAAATGCCTTTATTCTCACACTGTGTTTTTTAAGGTCTACATGACCATGCTATGAGAATAAAGGCATTTTAATGCTCAAAGAGAGTGCCTTAAGAGTTTTTTTTTTTTTTTTTTTTACCTGTTTACAGACTACAAAATTATTTTGACATGAGTTTTTTTTAAAGATAGGTATGTTACATTAACTTATCACTCCAAGCCATGGCTGCTGTTGGTGTAGAATGCAAACATCCTTCACTGCTTTTCTTTTTTTTTTTTTTTTCCAATATGTTTTTTCCTTCTGAGTACAGAAATGTTTTCATTTATTTTAACCAGTGAAACCCCTGTAGTTTGACAAATGGCAGTGGTTGAAAACACTTGTTTTTGCATTCATCTTAATGAATTTCCCCCCAAAAAAGTTCCAATTTTTCCGGTTTTCTTTGTTCTGATATAATACTTTACTCTGAGCTTGATCTGATAAGTATAATTTTAATCACTATGTAAATATGAATTTTGCTGAACCAGAAAAACTACCCAGGTCTTTGTTCTTGATGGTTCTTCTAGATCCAACTGGACTAGTTTTACTTCTTTGAAAGTTCTGGAATCTAATTTCAAAAGAGCAAAACTAGTCCAGATGAACTTGAGGAACTCCCAAAAAAAAAAAAAAAAAAACCTGCCTGAGGTGAAACCTTTTGTTTGAGGAATGATGACGTGTTTTTTTAATGACATGTTAAAACTGAACTTGAAATTAAAGAAGACTACAGACTCAGGTTTACTTAAAAGTCTGATCCAATTAAACTATTGGAACTATAGGGGGTTGTATGATTATAGTTGGTGCTTTTGAGTGTTTATGTGCCAGTTTGATCTCCAGCTCCCACTACTGATAGGTTATATTTAGTGGCATAGGAATATGACGTCTCTATTACAACAATGATCCACAGCCTTTTTAAAAACGGAACGTCAGTGATACGGATTTAATTTGAAGAACTAGACAAACCTCTCTTTCCTCCTCCCACACCCTGTAATGCCCGCATGAATTTACTGTACATGGTTTCCCTTTTGCACTATCAAACCACACCAGGAAATGAGAGACAGCTTTTAATTCTTGGGGTTTTATGTCAAACTGAATCAGTGTAACACAAGTATTTTGACAACCTTTGTCAGAGTTAGTGCGGCGTATGCACAGGAGCCTGAGGTGGGCTCTTTAATGAAGCCCCAGACCTGAG
This sequence comes from Maxillicosta whitleyi, assembly GCA_029822895.1. Taxonomy (NCBI): domain Eukaryota; kingdom Metazoa; phylum Chordata; class Actinopteri; order Perciformes; family Neosebastidae; genus Maxillicosta; species Maxillicosta whitleyi. The sequence continues at coordinate 5,694 of JAPSES010074841.1, forward strand.
CCTGTCTGTGGGGTTTAATGCAGAGGCTGCTTCGGTGGAGCCGTGTCAGCAATAGCAGGCAGCTCAGCCACCGACGAGACCGGGACGAGAGACGGAAAGGAGCGACCAATACCGACCACTGACTGTCATTTTGGGGGAACCTACCAGTGATACCGCAGCTTGTTCCGAACCAGTCCCCCTTTGACTTGCTAACTAGTTGTTAGCCGCCTGGCTAACCTGGCAGCCGGTTAGCCAGCGCTAGCGGCGATAACGGCTAACCTAGCTTAGCTGTTGGCAGACTGGTTACCCAGGAAGGGCTTCCAAGATGAGGCTGAAAGTGGGATTTATTCTGCGGAGTTTGCTCGTCGTTGGGACATTTCTGGGTTTGGTGGTGCTCTGGTCTTCTTTATCACCAAAACCCAACGATGAGAGCCCTTTTGGGAAACTGGTGAGTTGATACATGAGTTTCATGAGTCCAACAGAGTACATCAGGGTTAGCTTAACTTAAACCTACCGCGGGCGAAATTCATAGTGTAGCTAGTTCTAAGAAAGAAAAAAAAAACGGTTCTAAGTTTGTAAAACGTCTCTGGTTAGTGCGTTCATCACTCATTTCGCCGTTGGCTGCTGTTACTACGTCGGTTGTCATGGAGATCTGTCCCTAGCTATCTTTCTACATCTATCTGTAATGAATAGACACATGTTATCTGTTTCATCACCTAATAAACGATATAGTCACAGACTGTTGACCTTATACACACCTAAAGCAAAACACGTATTATTCCAGGACACACATCCGCCTCTGGAAGCCCATGTCATGTGGCGTTAATGCGCAAACATACGTGTAAATAACTGGGATTATTTTTAATCTGGTAAACATTCATATTAGAGCTGTCCTTTCTTTACCAATGGGAGAATGAAGACTACTCTGTCTTAATCAAGTTAATCCATACCTGAATGTGTATCCTGCCGCTGTTGTGAAACCAGGAGTGGAGGAATGCAACTAAGTGCGTGTACAACTAACTACACTTCATACTTCTGTTGTTCTCCATTACCTCTTAGAGGCAAATTCTGTATTTTCTAAAATCTGCTAAAATCATCTGACAGATAACTTACAGGTTTCTTTCCAATTACAGTACAGAATGCATGAGGTTAAAGCTGAAAAATGGGCCTGTTTTTTATTCTTGATTCAAGAGAAGTTTAGAATCATACAGTAAATGATGCTGTAATCATGCCATCCATTGTCATAGAGCATCAGCATTAAGTAAAGTAGCTAAAATAAACAGAACCTTTGACATCTACAGGAATAAAATACAAGATACACATTTATGCAGCGCTAATATAAATTCTGGCTTTTCATACAACATGCAATGGGGGCAGAATTTCAAGCACAAAGTTTTATAGCTGATTGTCTTTATCCATGTTTTGATAGAGTTCTACAAGTGAAAGAAATGTGCCAACAAGCCAGATGCTGTGTTGTACCTAAGTGATATATATCTAGCATTTAGACAAGACATTATATTAAATATTAGATTAACAACAGGCCTTAAGTTAAGAAAGTTAATGTCCACACATTTTCCTACAGAATATTAATTTAAGCCTTAAACCTCTGTTGTTTTCCAGCATTGTGTTTTGTCTTCTCAGCTGATTAAGACCTTGTGCAAATGTACACTGATCTCTTTGTATTTATGTGTAACTCTTGCTCATTAGATTTCATTGACCCTGTCTGCAGTTTTTGGATATAATAGGAAAATGAAACCCTTTTCCCAAGAGCAGAAAAAAGGCATTAGTGGAGCCAGACTCTGCAGTCTTATTAAATGGCTTGTTATATTACTCTACAAGGGCCTTCATGTAATTGAGTTGATGTGTTTTTATTCAGTGGAAAGGGTCCATTACAAACCTATAGGGACATCCTGTAACAGGCTTCAGATAAGAGGAATGATATGTGCAGTTAACAAACATGTTGGTTAATGTTTAATCATTGTTTCCCCCTGAATATTAATATCACTTGTGTGGTTTTAACACAGCCTAATGGGTAGGAATATACTCATAAAATGGACTTGAATCAAATGAATCTAGCTGTCTCCCAGTATCTCCAGTAGCAGTCTTACATTGCTACTCTGCAGCACCTATGCGCTTCACTGCAGCTTAAATGAATCTTTTTCTTAGAGGCATTTTTAGTAGGACAGCCACTGAAATCGTGCAAGTCACGAAACTATAACAACTTCAGACTGTTTTTTCTTGTTAGTGAGAACTCACAGTGAAGTAAACACAGTGACATCAAATTGACATTGGTAGTGCAAGGGAAATGATCTGTAAATTAGTATTTTAAAGCCGGCAAAACTGAGCATTGATTCTGTTGAGGACCAAGAGTGCAACATACCATAGAGTTAAAAGTTTTGTTGTTAGATCCACAAAAAGTACCAAAAAAACTTCTTCTTCTTGGGTTAGTATTGCAAGGTCAATATAATAACAACAGAAAGTGGTTAATTGGTTGACATCATCCTCACCCCTCAATTTAAAAAAATAAAATAAAATAAAAGGGCATGTGAAATTTATCATACATGTCTGAATGTACCTTCACTTTGTTAGAAACTGGATGACTTTTAAACTAAAAACTTATGTCCAAGTAACAAATACCTTAATAAATAAAGCAGAATCATGAAGCTCAAATGAATTAATCAGTAAATGTTAAACTGATATGCTACTTTACACATTAGCTCTCAACTCTAGAATCTGCCAGTACTGATGGTGAGCCGGGTTCTGGTCCGGTTTTGGTCGAAACGAAAGTGAAGTAAGTGAAAGAGTGATTTATTTGCATCACAAAACCAATGTCGACAAAAAAGTCGAACTGGGCTCACGGGACACTGTCAGGGGTAAGTCAGTGTGGAAGTACGACACCGATGACGGGGATGAAATACAGATTCATGTCAAAAATCCCGAACTATCCCTTTAATACGTTTTTTTTGGAATGGTTTACACTTGGTTCATTCTTGATCTCTGAATTGTAATAAACATAATAATCAGTTGTTAATGATTTTGGTTTGTGTAATACCACTGTCACTGTCCATTTCAGGATGACAGTGTTTTGCTTAAAGGACCTGCTGAAGATCGCTTTAAGCCGGTGATGCCCTGGCCTCATGTGGACGGCGTGGAAGTCGACCTCAACTCCATAAGGCTCAAACATGGTGAGACACATTCTACTGACTGTTTTAGGTGTGTTACTCCATGCATCAAATCAGCTCTAGATATTAAGTAGTGCAACTTGTCTTTTCACTTTTGCGTTTCTACAAACAGATTTAAAAAAACCAAACTCTTATTGGTGTTTGTTTGTTGGAGACTTTGCTAAAGTCAGTTATTTCAGCTGTTGGAACACAAATAACAGCCACAGAGTTTGCAACAGACATTTTAATAGCTCTGTTTGGGTCTGATGGTGATTAGTTGAGTTATGATGAAAAAACAAGTTAAAACATGTGCTATTTATACAAAGTCACACTTAAACCTATTGACTACATCTTTAAACTACAATTCTATTTTAGTCCAAATAACACATCCTGTCTATGGTCACATCATTGTCAGAACTTGTCTAATATAGCCTAGGTTTTAGGTTTAGAGTTTAATAACAGAATGTGTCTTCTATGGCACAAATCATTTTTGAAATGTACAAAATGCAAAATACTAAAGATTATAATTAAGAATTAATAGAAAGTAAAAATTCTCATTTCAGTATTGTTATCAGAATTAATTTTCATGACATGTAATGCATCATGTAGTGCTGTAGATGGGACATTACTCAATACCAAAGAATCATGACCAAAGACAGAGGCAGGAGTATTTTGAAGTTAACCTGTCTGTTCCCACTGGATCACTTGCGTTCCCCCATTTTGTGGTAAATACACTGAAGTTTCTACAATAAAACATTTGTCAATATAGACCTTGTTAGAAAGCTTTGATACTCCACAGATAATGAGACAGTCACCTGGATAGTGATCAAACCTAATGGGACTTTCTACATGTTTGGTGTCTTGAGGTCACCTTTCTGGTCCATTTCATCATTAATTAGATTCCTATTAAAATGGGAGGAGTTATTACCTTTCAAATGAGGTTTAATTGATTAATTTTGGTCTTGTGGTTCTTTATTTCTAAGCATTGAAACTTGGTAAATAACAGAAAATGAACACATTAATTGGGAAGGGACAGGTTAATTAATTTATGGGATTAAAGAAAGCAACAATTAATCTTAATAGATAATTGGCTTATGCGATCTCCATTGTATTTTTATAATTTATGATACATGACAAATGGATAAGTCAAGGTAAGATTTTGGATGTGTTTTTGATTTCCTCAGTTTATCTCATAGTGTAAAACTTTTGTCACACTGCAATATTTAATGCAGTCTTTCCCAACCAATGTGCCGTGGCACATTAGTGTGCCATGAGAAGTCATCAGGTGTGCCGTGGAAAATGATCCAGTTCTACCTGATTGGTTCTGTAA
>JAPSES010074844.1:0-10162 GCA_029822895.1 Maxillicosta whitleyi
TTGCACGTGTTCAAATGAGTGATTTATTTGCATAACAAAACCCTCATAGTCCAAAAAGTCACACTTTGTAATTGTTCAGGGAAACACATTCATAGAGGAAAATACTGACATTTACCTGTTTCTTTTTGAAAATAAGAGGGAGAAGAGAAAACTAAACAAGTATAGGATTTATTAAGTAAAATCATTCCACAATAAATGGTTATATTTAGGAATATTAACTGTCATTGTAAAATTTATGCTTATTCATAACCTTTTTTTTCAGGATGACCCTCTGTTTGACCTCACTTCGTCCTCCATTCTGTCGGAAGCTTCACCCGTATGTTGAAGGGATCGGAGGCACAGTCACAGTCAGAACCGCTCATCACTCCAGAACCTCGTTTACGATTTCTGAAAACGTACGCTTCACTTGTAATTCACGTCCAATTCTCCCACTCATTGTCCAACAGAAGTACAGATCTTACATGCTCCTTCTTCCTACTTCCAAAAGGCGTATAGACCACTTGTGCTCCTCACTTTTTGACCAAGACACGCCCACTCATTAATACTTACTACATACTTCCCCTCCGATTTAATTTTCACCCTGCGACAACTCCACGTCTGACAGGAACTCCGAGTCCGCACCAACCCCAAACACGCACGACGGGATGTAAGAGAGGCTTTAGATCAAAGTGTCAGCAAAATGTGATGTAATTATACACACCTGATCAAAACTTTAAGACCAGTTTAAAGAAGTTAAGAAACTACATTTTGCACTGTTCTATTTTAAGAAGGTTCTAAGCAGAGTTGCAAAAAAGAAATGGGAGTAAACACTTATTGAAAACAATTAAACTGAAAAACACTGTTCATCAGCCCATTCAAAGTTTAAGACCACAGCCTCTGCAAAAATGTAGATTCATTTTCTGTCCCATTTTCACACTGTTACGATCTCCTGACGACAAAGATGAAAAAGCTTTGTCAGTTTGAAGATGGTTGGATAGTTGAACTGCATGAGGAAGGCCTGTGCTGAGGTTGGACGCAGTAAGACAGTTATTTTACATTATATTACATTTATCTGACGCTTTTATCTTTTATTATTTTTTAGGATATAAACATAACATATAATACTTGCAGAAACAATTTGTACAGGAAATATACAGAACAATAGGTGCGACTGCAGACTGGGGTTAGTAGGGTTTTATTTATTTATTTATTTTTTGCTTCCTTAGCACAGGGTTAAATAGAGTAGACAGACACATACACTCATGCCACACAACATATCATAGAGCAGGGGGGGGCAAACTTTTGACTCGTGGGCCACAGTGGCTTCTAAAATTTGACAGAGGGGCCAGGAGCATTTGGATGGAGTGTTTGGGTCAAATATACTAAAGAAGTGCATGTAGTGTGTGCAAACCTCAGAGCACAGTAGGAACACGTAAATAAATGTACAATTCAGTTTATTAACAGATTTGCACCGAGAACTGTCTTTCAAATATGCAAAATAGCCCTCATCACTTGATAAGGTTGTGTCAAGAAATATGTAAGATGTGGCGTTTACTGGGAGGAGAACATGTAAACAGATTAAAATAACATACGCACTGTGATTTATCAAACCTAGAGATATCAACATTTATTGAAAAAAAAAAGAATGGAATCACTTTCAATATTCAAAACATATTTTTACTCAATAATATCCAATTGTGTTAAACCTACAAAATCATGGATGGATTCTCCTGACTGTACGCTCTACAAACACACCACCAATGTCCTCACCTTCACCAAACAGTGCACGTGTACCGTTGCCGAGCACACAGACATGGGCTGAATTAAATATTCTACCTGCAGCAGAAACTACAAACTGAAATGAAAGAACGATATACAGTGTTAATGAAGCCACTGCACCGCTGCTGTGCACAAATGCACACATTACTTTGAATTAAGACACACTTCCAATCTTTCCATGTGCATGTTTTCAGAACAGCAGAAACACTCCCAGTTTCAGTGGAACAGGCTTGTTTACCTTTGCTCATTTGAAAGCCGGTAAATAACTTGCGTTGGTTTGACTCTTGAATCTCAGTTTGTCGGTGAAAACACTTCTGTTCAGTCTGTAAATTAGTTGCCAACCTCTGAGCAGTATCTGCCTGTTCTTGTGTTGACTGTTTACTAGTGTAGTTGCAGCTTCGTGGCAAAGTGAAGGCTGATGTCTCTTTGAAAACCACAACGGCTTCTTGGCATATCAGACGTACAGCCGTTGATCGGACTTCAGTGAATAATTCTTTTGTTGTCCACTCCTTATTAAATCCTCACTGTCCACTTCCCTTCTCTTTGGTCTGCTCATTTATACACATACGCTCAAATGGCGACATGAAACCACGTGAAATAGAGAAATACGTGCCACTCCAACAACAGTCAATGTGTATTTAGTGCCCCATCTACTGGGGACACAGGAGAATTGCAGGGAAAGGGGAAAATGTTTGGGGTTTTTACTATAATTTGGACAAGTTCAGTGGGCCGGATTAAAAAGCCTAATGGGCCGTATGTGGCTCGCGGGCCATAGTTTGCCCATGTCTGCCATAGAGTCTACCCCGTGTCTGGGCAGCTCAGACATCAGTGCAATAAATAGTATATAGTGCTTCTTGAAGGCTGAGGGAGATGACGCTAGTCTTGTTCTTTCTGGAAGTTTTTTCCACTGTGGAATTATGACAGAGAACAGTTTGGCCTGGGATCACATAGAGCGAGTGGAGGGCACGGCTAGTCAGTTTGTGTTGGAGGAACATACGGCGTTAGCATTTCCTTTAGCATTTTAAACGGACTGCACTGACAGCGCTTTTCTACACATTGGTACTCAAGCGCACACACACACACACACACACACTCGTACACCAGTGGACGGCTGCTACCATGCAACGTAGTGCCAGACGTTACTGGGAGCAATTTAGGGCTCAGTTGGACAGGGGACAGTCGGAGCCAGGGTTTGAACTACCAACCCCTTGGTCATTGGACAACTGAGCCACAGTCCCTTTTGATTCCACTATCTGGAACTGATGTGCATTTTTGTAAACTTGCCAAGTCAAATGTTCTCAACTGGATTTAGATCAGAGGAACTACCAGGATGGTCCAAAAGAGTGACGTTCTTCCTCTGGTTCCAGTCGGTTGTCAGGTGGACACAGACTGGGGGCCTCAGTCATGAGTGACGCCCCCTGCCTTATCCATTTGACACCCAGTCACAACCTGAAGCTCCATTGTTCCACTAGATGAAAAAGCACCCCAGATCATAATGGCCACGCCCCCTCCACTGTGCACAAAACATCTCCAGTGGGATCTCCTTGTCATACTAATGACGTTCGAAGCCATCAAGAGATTCAAACTTTCTGCCACCTTTCAATGTCCCATGGTTGGGGCAGTCTTGTGAAGTGCAAATGTTGGGTCTGTGGTGAAGGAGTCCAGGCCTTTGAAGACATGTTTTGCCGTTCTCTGGCAGATGTCGTCTGATGGTTACTGGGCTGCAGTCAGCACTGCCTTAATTGGGTCGAGGATCGTCCTGTGTCTTAATGGATCCTCCAGCTCAGAATCAGTGAAATTTTTTTAATTTTTTGACTGTTGTACTGTGTCCGACCTCAGCAGAAGCTTTCCTCATGCAGCTCAACAATCCAATGGTGTTCAAGAATACAAGTCACCGTGTTAATACCTGACAGAAAAGGACATTGAACCCACGTTTGCACAGATTTTAGCTTTTAAAGGCTGTGGTCGTAAACTTTTGATGGGCTGATGAACCGCCTGTTTGTTTAATTGTTGTTTTTCAATAAATTATTTACACAAACTTTTTTTTCTCCCTCCCATTTCTTCTTTTTGCATTGTGAAACTCTACTTCCATCATCTAACAGTGCAAAATGAAAATTCTTGCAATTTTGATCAGAATTGTGTGAACATTTATAGGAAATATGGAGGACCTAAGGGGCCCAATGGAGCTGATAAAATTAATAAGAGTATTGTTATCTGTAATGTACAGGTGCTATGCTAAAGAATGTCAGTTGGGGTAGTGCTGAATCATCCGTACTCAGACCTGGTACAGGGGCTGATAGGAGGACACCGCTGCAGGATCCTGCTTATGGAGGTCAGACCCAGCTTAGCTCATGACACAAGTCACTTTGGGAGGTATTTTTTAAGTGGGGTCAGTTTTTCCCACTGCACCACAACGCTGTATCTTCAGCCCCTCCCCATCTCCAAATGCTTCTTTAACAGCTGATCATAATGAACTAACAGCTGAAATAGTGTGTGGTACTGGAATGCTGATACATGTAATCCCAGTATGTGCTGATCTAGGATCCATTTTTATATTAAAATATCTGTATTAACTTTAACCCATACAGACCCAGGGGTACTTTAGCTGACGTTTTCTCTATATTTAACATTTCCTAAATTATTTACCACCATTTATTGTAAAATAATTCTCTCTATTTTGCACTTTATCAAAAAATAATAATAATAATAATAATTTTTAGTGGCATTTATTTAATTCACTGGTCATGTAGATGCTCATATTAAAGTTGTGGGTTATTATATCAAAACTAGAAGAAGTTCCTTTCTTCTTTTTCCTTCAGGGTCTCCACAGTGAATCACATTCACGTTTATTTGTCACAGGTTTTTACGTCGGATGTCCTTCCTGACACAACCATCTGTATTTATCTGGGCTTGGGACCAGAACAATGAGACTCCGCCCCCTTGTGGGTACAGGTATAGGTGTATATAGTGTAAAGGGCCTTACCCAAGGGCCCACCTGAGGATTGAACCGACCAAAGCCAGTGGTGTAACCACTAAGCTACCCAGTCACCACTAGAAAAAAAGTGACTTTTTTCAGTAAAACTTATCACCAACTGAATATAAAACAAGTGCTTTCATCCACTGTCATTGATCCAACTCCATGGGTTTTACTGGCGAATAAATGTTGACAAGATGACAGTGTTTCCACGGTAACAGAGCCTCTGAACATCCAAATATGGTCATATCTGATGACCATGAAAAGATGAAGAACTGTATTTTACACCAATTATTTACATAGATTTATAGGATTAGTACATCAGCAGATAAATGTTTTATATCAGTAAAGGTTTTATTCAGTGGGGGCTGTTTGGGTCTTTATGGATGAAGTTCAATAGGTTGGAGTAAATGTATACAAAGTAAGATAACGCCGTAAATAAGTGTGATTATTAAGTAAGCTGTGAAATACATCAACGCCATAAAAAAATGAGTATGAAGTTGAGGAAAGTGAAAGATTGGAATTTTGAGAATTTCCTCTTGAAGTTGGGAAGGCAGAGCAGTTGGTTGGTTATTGAAACAGTTGTGGGTCACAGATGGAATAAACAAAAATAAATCAAACTTGCAGTCATGTTTCACTGCAAGATGGCGTGTGACTTGTGTTATGTGTAGTAGTAAAAGGAGATGACAGCGACCAAATAACAAGCAGCAAATATCACAAGTTGCTTTGTCACTTGTCATTCCAATTGAGCCAAATAAAACTTGAGGCGGTGAGTTCTGATACACTATCTTACATATGAATAAGGAATATTTTATATATTTTTCGTAGTTTTATTAAAAAGCTTGGATGGGCACCTTTTGTTTGTGATGCTACTGAGACGTTATTGAAGAATTGTAGTTCTGCATTAGTAGAAAAAGTATATGTTTTACTATTTATAAAGTATGGATATATGATAATCAGTATCTAAAAATGGGGAAAATAATCACAAACACAAACATAACATCAATTCTGCACCACAGTGTCTATGCTACATCACAATAAAGGTCATTGTTTCCATTCACTTGCACTGTTATTCATTCATTCATTTATTTATTTATTTAGCCCAGATCTCCGATTGATGATGGGAGAGTTGGAACATTGTAAAGTCTTCATCACATCCCACAGATTCTCACTGGGGTTCAGGTCTGGACTCTGTGGTGTCCAGTCCATGTGTGAAAATGTCTCATGCTCCCTTAAACACTTAGTCTGAGCCTGATGAATCCTACTATTGTGTTTTGGAAAAGAACAAAACTCCACTGATGTTCAGACCCAGTCATCATCTGAACTGAACTAACCTCAGATCATAACACTGCCCCCAGAGACTGTTACTGTGGGCACTAGGCATGCTGGTACACTGCAAAAAATGATTTTTAAGAAAGTGGGAGGAAAAAAAGCCTTATTTCTAGAACATTTGTCTTAATTTTCAGATAAATTAAAAAAAAACGCTTCTACATATTGTATGTGGTTTATAACAAACGGAACTAACACTGGCACGAAGCAAAACTTTACATTCTTTAAAGATATACTGTGCAACTTTTTCATAGTCATAAAGTTGCCTAGAAGTCATGTGTTTCCCTGACTGACCCATTCCGATGAAAATGGTGTGATTTTTTTTCCTCCACAGGGTGTCTCTAAACCTGAAACCATGCTTGTAACTTTGCTGTGCCTGTTCTGAAAGTCTTTCGAAACACGAGACCAAAGGCTACAGATTCACGTCAGGTCGTAAAGAGGTTGTAGAGAATTGACAGGACGCTCCTCCATTAGCTTTCGGCCAGGTGGCTAAGAGGAATGCGGTTAGCATCTAGCGATTGTGACACTTTGTAATACAATGGCAGAATCCACTAAAACGACTACTAAAAGACGATTTTCGGAGGAGGCGTTGGCGAGAAAGAGAGCCAGAGATCGTGCGAGGCATGCCACAATGGTGAATATCAGTCGAAAGTTCAACGAATGGCGACAGCTACGGACAAGCCAAGGGTGCGCATATCATCTGCAATTAGTACTTTTTGCATTTGTACTGCTTAGATTATTAATTTTACAACATACCTTTGAGGACATGATGAGCCGGCGTTGTTTCTTGCAAACACTTCGTACGCTTCTTGAAAACCCAATCATAAATTGCCTCTGGTAGTTTTACGACATGTCTGCCTAGACAGTGGCCTGTTTTCTGAGGAGCTCCCCCTACAGGGTCGGGGTGTGCGTTGCATGGTAAACAAACCCAGAGTTACTGAGAACTTCTTTATCCAACATCCAACTCCCAGGTTCTGTTTTATTATAGAGCAGATTTTACATGAAATGTTCACAACTTCTAGTCTTTATCCACTGGAAACACAAATGCTTGGCCCGTGTGAATTTGTCACGTTTACGGCACATTCACAAATTCTGAGACTGTCGACAGTTCAGTTCAAGTGAACATTCGTGGCAGTAATTTTGGATAATAATATAGTAATAATATAGGATAATGTAGGACATAGGTGGAAGAAAAATCAGTCACAACCTGTTATTTCAGTTGATTGGGGGTTTGATGCCCCAAAAAATCACGATAGATAGATGTTCTTTTTTTAAACTATTTGTTATTTACAGGTTGAAAACATGACATAGATGATAAAACAGTTTAACATGACGTTTGTAAACCATCATCATTACGGTCCCACTTTAATTGTGGCTTTGTAACAGAGCTGTGATAACGGTGGAACGCAGTGTAAGAGGAACCCCTGTCATTCCACAACCAAGGCCTTGTTGTGATGCTACATTGCGTTTGCGACCCCAGAGCTGAGGGATTTAAAAATGAGTAAACAAATATATTAACGCAACCAGAAAGATGAGCTGCTGTCAGTTTGGAATACGCACCATGTGATCCAATATGTACGGATTTTGTGTTTGTTCCTCTTTTTATTCATAATAAAAAAAGGAATATAAATTTAGAAATGAGTGATGAAATAAAGTAAAATGTTAAAAAAGGTCCAAAGGTTTAGTCCTGGATTTAAACTATGTTAAAACGGTTAAAATATGTTTGGGGGGAAAAAAGTAATCCATTTGACCTGCCAGTGGGAGGGGCTTAAGCTTTAACAGAAGGCTGGAAGGAAGATGGGATCGAGTGGTGATGCAGATTCTTTTATAAACGCAGGTAATTAATTGGCTTTAATTTTTTTTTTTTTTTTGTCCTAAACCTTGTATAGACTGAGTTATGGTAGAACCTTATCTGATGTGGATTTTTTTGGTTCTCTCTTTTTCCTATCTTGTATATATATATATACACACATACACACACACACACACACACACACACACACACACACACACACACACATATACATATATATTGTTTGTTTTGTTTTGACCACACTATATAAATACATCTTGCACTGCACTTTTCAAGGCTGACGACAAATAAATTACCACCATGTTTTTAGCACCTTCAACTATGTCTGTGGTGTTATCTTTTTTTTTTTTAGCTTTGGAAAGGAACCCCGTGACAATAATAAAAGAAAGAATAATTGTTGTGCCTGAAAGTTAGTAGGAAGCAGCCAGTGCTTATGTAAAAGTCCGGCCTGTCTCACCTCTGTCACTCCTTTAGTGGAATAAAGGTGACCTGACCATCTGACCTGTTGTGTGTCTGTGTATAAAAGTGTCGGTCCTGTCACTGAGCATGTGCAAACACATAATAATGAAGGGATGAGACAAAAGGATGAGCTCATCTCTGTCCTTATCAGCAGGTTTTATTCCTCTCTTTGCACATCTCCGTCTCCTTGACACCAGGATTAATTGGAGCGTCAGAATGAGCTGAAATGTTAAGCTTTGCCACAGTTACTGCTCTGCTTTTTGACTGAGGCAGGAAGAGACAGATGCATTTTTCAAAGACCTCACCTGGAGGATCTTTAATTTATGCAAATTAGACACAAGGGCATCGGGGGGGTACTGAGAGAGAGCGATGAGATGAGATGTGAAGGGGATACAGGTGCAGAAATGCCTCACTCTGATCTCTAATTCTCTATCTGGAACAAACACAGGCGCTCCAATCCAAAACCACAGAGCATGCCAAGCTGCGGCGGAACAAAGCCCGAAATCTTGTGATGAATTTACAGCCGGTCAACCTGACAGATATGAAGACGAGACAATCCCTCAACGTCAAAGTCGCAGCAGCTCACTATTAAAACGGTTGCAGCAGGCGCACAGAGAAGTGTGTAAACAAGCGTAAAGACAGGGGTGTTGGGAAAAACATAATTACACATAAGGCCATTAGCATGAGAAAAAGGCAAATGGGAGAGTTTAATGAAAAGAGGCTTTCAGATTTATTTTTATAACATGAGATATCATATAAGAACTGATATGTTAAATGTAAAACCATGTTACAATAAGACTAAAGTGTTTATAAATCTTTACATATCAGTAGTTTTGATGCAGTGATAAAATTATATTAGTGACAGATCCGAACATATCGACAATCCGACAAATCAGAGGGATTGTGGAGTTGTCTACAATTGACATCTTTTAAATCACTTCTTAAAACACATTTTTAGAACTTTCTTTTATGTCATGATGTTACCTATGAATGCTTAATATTTATGGAAATGTTTTAACTATTTTAATATATGATGTTTTATTGTTTTTTTTTTAATATCTCTGTTTATATCTTGCGTCCTGCTGTTGTGCCCTTTTTACTGCCTGTGAAGCACTTTGTAAACTCAGTTTTTAAAAGTGCTATATAAATAAAGGTATTATTATTATTATATTACATGACATGAAAGCACGTATCATTCTGCAGTAACTAATCTAATAATCATCATCAGACACGCCTCCCTCACCCCCCACCTGGTTGAGGTTTGGTTGCACCATCCAGAAACAGGCAAATTAACCTTAACAATTAATATAAAGTATAAATAAATAAGTATGTCTACATTCTGTATCATAATGACACAGTCCACAGACCAACACTGACACTTTAAAGGACATTTTAAAGGAAATACTGAGTACTTTTACTGAAGGAAGATTATTCATGTAAGTACATATTTTGCAGGGTATTGGAACTTTTACTTCAGTACTTCCTCCACCCCCGCTTATTAATCAGTTACTGTGAGTTGTTGTTGTTAAAGGTTGTTGTTTAAGCACAAAACCCACAAAAAGTGAAACAAATTTATATATTGTCCGATAAGTTTATTTATTTATTTGTTTACAGAGCATCTTCCTATTGGCTGTTCTACAAATATACCTTTGCTTATTTAAAGTGACACATAAGGTATTAATGACACGGTATCAGACTGGGAACCCAGATGCAGACCAGGACACAGAGTCTCAGTAAAACAGTTTATTCTTGTACTAACAGTACAGTTCAATAAAGTACTCAATGTCTCTGGAGCGCTCACTCTCAGACCGGGGTCTGAGACAGGTCTG
>JAPSES010074845.1:0-10162 GCA_029822895.1 Maxillicosta whitleyi
AATGTGGGAGTAATATTATGGGGTGTCAGTCACAATATGTGGGGGAACTGTGCTGCTTGGAGGAGGTTTGCGCTCTCAGAGTGCTTTTGTAGTTTTCAATAAAGCATCGACGAAAACCTAAACGTCAAAACACAAAATCTCTCTATTGAAATGTGTCACCGACCGTTCATCTGCGGGGGGGGGGGTCAGATGATTTACAGCGGCCCAGTGGCTCCACAGAGCACTACTTTGTGTTTCCAAATAAATACCTCTGACATGTGACAGGAGCGACGGCCCGCTGCCTGCCAAAACTACCTGCGTCGAGCTCCAGTGAAAGCAGCAGCTGGCCCGCAAGATACGGCTCCTGGGGCTGATCCTCGGTAAGCGTAGCTGTTATAAACTACAACCAAACCTGTGACCCCATCTGTTTCAAATGATTTGCAGCACAGGACGGCGGTCTCCTTCATTTTCCAGTCTTCACACACTGGGAACAAAGGCTGCGTTGTTTGAGACATGAGGAGTGTAGTAGAAGCAGGTTTATAGACGGGGTTAAGGTGGTTCAGTCAATGTGTTCTTTTCTTCTGAACATACACAAAGCCTGGGTAAAGTTAGCCTCTACTGAGCGCCGAGACTTTTTTTTTTTTTGGTTTAAAGAACCGAATATACGCCAGTGACCAAAAAGCATCTACTGATATAAAATGTTTAATGACCTTAAATTCAAAAATCCAATCAGTGAAACAGAGAAAACTGAAGAAAACATATAAAGGCTCTCTTACATCCGGTCGTGCGTGGTACTGCGAGTGGTTTGCGTACCAAAAACGGGCCAAATGGTGAGACGCACGCAAGTGGAAAGTACTTTTTTTGGTGGTCGCAAACACAACGCATAGCACGCAGCCTGAAAACTGGTTTTTCGCTAAGACCTGGCTGCGACAATTAGCAGACCTGAGGCACGCTCGGAGTTCGCAAAGACAAAAATACTGAGTAAGTTTGATAGTTCCGCGTGTAACACAATTCCGGGTTTTTTTCCAGCGAAGGCGTACTTACCACCAAGAGGCTCTTAATTTACATTTGTTTTCAATGTACGTGTTAACAAAAGGGGGGGCGCACTTCCTCCGTGTGTATTACCTACTTCCAAAATGCGTATTGAGTATTACTACCGTACTTGTGAAGTACGTCACAGTCAGACGACGAACGTGATCAGCACGATAAAAAGTGCCTCAGAAGCTGGCGATCCCGACTCCCGATCAACTCCTGCCAGCGCCGCGTCACGCTCTTCCACTTCCTGTTTAACAACAGCTGTAAAAGACGACGACGCCTCCTTCTGGGTAGAGCCATATTGGATGGAAACAGTGGATGATGAACAGACTCAGTGCACCCTCTGATATTATCGGGATTTTCCGTGCGTTCTTCCAAGTTGACGCACGATTGTGTTGCTTAACTCTTCCGTGCTCCTTACGTTTCTCCTACTTCGTAAGTACAATTTCTGAAAACGTACGCTTCACTTGCAATTCACGTCCAATTCTCCTACTCATTGTGCGACAGAAGTACAGATCTTTCGTGCTCCTTACTTCTTCCTAATAGAATAGAATAGAATAGAATACTTTATTTATCCCACCCTGGGAACATTTCCCAGTTACAGCAGTGTAATAATAATAATAATAAAGTGCAGAAATTCTATATGAATAAAAGACAAGAAGACAGTGAGAAAAAGACATATTTACATTATTTACAAATACATTGCAGTGTATATTTGGGGATGAGTCTTGTCATGTGTGTTTTCTGTTGCATCAGGCCTGTTTTTGATGTTAAAAGATGATTATCCAACGCATCACAGCCACCGGAGGAAGTTTGGCTTTTTTTAAAATATATATATACATATACGTCATGGTTTCTTTCCAAAAAAAGAAAAAGAAAGAAAGGTTTTATCATTCTACATCTTCCAGAGTCCACACCCACTGGTTTCCCGACCGCTCTGTCCTCCCCCCACGGCTCTGCCTGCTTTTAAAACATGACTCATTTTTCATCTAAAGAATTTTCTCTGATTGATTTACATGAATTCCTCCACAGAAAATCTCTTAATACAATTATGAATAGGCCCCTCCAGTGAATAAAGGACCCTTGCGGGCTTTGTGGATTCTAGGTATTCTAATCCTCCATCACTGTGCCATGAATCCATTGTTTGACGCTTTGTCTCCCAAACAAAAAACCTGAGTAAACCAGCATGAATAATACGCTATATAATGCCTCATGAAATAAACATTGAGTGCTGCGCTTTCACGGTGATCGGCGAGGCTTTTTTAGCACATCGTCGTCCGTGATTCATATGAGCTGTGCGTGTTTTTGAAAGAGAAAGCACGTAGCAGGACTCTGGAGGTGGAAGCACTTGTTGATGCTGAAGCTAAAGTGAACCAGATGTAGTGGATGGGTCGTGCTGCGTTGCTCTGCGCTGAGGTCATTCTTGGGCTCTACTTTTTCTTGCGACGGTATATACTGTAATTTTCACGCTCACGTTGGTGTAAACTTTAAAGACAAACAAGGAAGCCTTTTTTTTGCACAGGTGTTAAAAGAGTCGCCATTCCCGTCTAGATTATGACTGATCCTTGGGGGTGGGGGGATGGGGGGGGGAGTAAAAACCTCCGAGAAATCGGAGAAGATTATATGAAACTGAGCTCAGTATAAATTAAGAATTGGACGCCGTAGCGTTCCTCTGGCTGTTTGAGTCATACGTTTAACCCATAAAGACCCAAAACCATCTACTGATACAAACTGTTCAATACCTGATGCATTAATCCTGTCAATACATGTGAGAGATTCCACCCTTTTGAAGAAATGGAAGCTTTGACGGTGTTCCATGTGGACCTGGTGTCGCCTTTTTAGACCGTTTGTGCCTCAACGCCATGTTTTTTAATTTTAATTTTTTATTTTTTTACATTACAGTTGGCTGACGCTTTTATCCAAAGCGAATTACAAGGTATATAGGCATGTATATGCAAATGGGACCACCTGGGATTCGAACTGGCAACCAAAGTCAGCATAAATAGTAGATTATTAATGTGCATTAACCCATAAAAACCCAGTGCTACTTTTGTGACAGTTCCCAAATGAGTTTTATGGTTTTTTAAGTGATTTATCATCATTTATTTGAACGTCATCTTCTGTATTTTGCAGTTTTTCTGTGAAAATCAAATCAAAATATCTTCCTAAATTTAACACTTTATATGGCATTCAGAAATACAGGTTGTCCTTGGGTTACGAACGAGTTCTGTTCCTACGCTGTCGACGTAACCCGAATTTCCGCGTAAGTCGGAATTTAACCCTTTATATAAATACCTAAATACCCCTAAATCTCTAAACTATCCAAATACATGTATTATAACTTCATATTAAAAAAAACAAAATAAAAAATAAGATGCTGTACTTACTGTACGTACAGTAAACAATACGTATGTACAGTAATGGCGTCGAAATAACGTAAGTCGGGTACGTCGTAACCCGACAACTACCTGTATTTATAGATTATTATGATAATATTTTACTTTTGACCCACTTTAGAGTGAATTGGTCTGAATGTGGAACCTGAACTAAAATGATTAAATATCTTAATATTTATTTTTACATTTCACAAATTCGTCCCAAGGGGCCCTTTGGGGGGCCGGATTTGCTCCCCGGGCCGCATGTTTGACACCTGTGGGTTAAGTAGATAGAAAAATTGATTTGGGAACTACCACAAAAGTTTCCCTGGGTCTTTATGGGTTAATGCAGATATAAAAACAGGTTTACGTTTCATATCCAGACGAACGCACTCCTCCGCACCAGGACCATCACTGGAGCCTCTCATTCTAAACCTGCCACTCACACACACACCACACAGCACCGATGGTTAATTTAATGCAAACCAAATATAAATAGCTTATTTGTAAATTACAGGTTTTGCGAGTGAAGGGCAAAAGTCACTCATGCAAAAAAGACGATAATTGTAAAATTATGGCTGGATTCAGAGCCAGGCTGATACCGTCTGGCAAAAGGCCTCGGTTCATTATGGTTGAGAAGTTATTTTCAACAATTGTGTCTTTCTTTGTTTTTCTCTCCGTCTTTTTCCTTCTTATGTCTTGCAGAGTTCCTTCTCTTCTTTCTTCATTGCTCTTTTAACATTTTTTACCACATTAACCCATAAAGTTCTAAAGTTCTGATGTTTTTTTATATATATATTTAACCATTTTTATGTGGTTTCTGTACTTTCTCCATAAGTCGGAATTAACCCTTTAGTACCTCTAAACACCCCCTAAATAACTATCCAAATACATGTATTATACTTCATATTAATAAAACAACGTAAAAAACAGTAATGGCGGACGAGATTTCGGCATTGTATAGTAATTACAGATGAGACGCTGGCGTCGTAAAGTCAAAATAACGTAAGGCGGGTATATCGTAACCCGAGGACTACCTGTATATACAGAAAAAAGTGACTTTACAGCAAAGATAGCAATAGATGAACGTAAAAACAAGTATGTCCATCCACTGTCATGTATCATAATCCATGGGTTTCACTAGGGAATCAATGTTGTAGAAGATGATGGTGTTTCCACGGTAACAACAGAGCATCCGAAGGGCCAAATGGGTCATATTTGATGACCATGAAAACATAATAAACTGTATTTCACACCAGTTATTTACATTTATCTATAGGTTTAGTGGATCAGTAGGTATTAAAGAGTTTAGATCAGTAGATGTTTGGGTTTTTAGGGGTTAAAAACTTCTGACATTCCGGTTTCTGTGGCATTTTTTCCCTGTTAAAATCTCTGTTTTGTCCTTTTAGCAGATGTTTTTTTTTATCTCCTTGTAGCCAAAGTGTCCCAGACAAAGACAACATCCTGAATCTTAGTCCTTCAAACCCTTAAAACCTTGAATCCAGAAGCAGATCTTCAGCAGTTTTGACAAATACACATATCAGTGTTTGTAGATACATAAGGAACGTGTACTGGGATGTTACGATAACATGTCGTCCTCAAGGTTTCCTGTTATCTGTATGCAAATAGTGTCTGGCACAAGTTTGCATATCTAACATTTCTAAAGACTGTGGAATTTAGGTCAGACGATCGACGCTACGGTGTTTACTATACCTGTTCTAGAGTGTGAACGCAGGCCAAAATAAGCACTGATCTGTGAAACAACAGTGAGTCATAAGAACGAAAAGGCTTCATAAGGTGCGTAAAAGTACATTTCTTGTATTCACACCTCTCAAGTCAATCTTTCAGCGTGTAAAGGTCATCTTCAGGAAGTGTAGGTTGACGTGAGGCGCTCGATGACAGTGTTTCCTGAACTGTTTTTTTAGGACCTACTTCAAACCATTGCAGATCAGTTTACAATAAACCTTATTTATACAGAAGAAGAGGATTTTGTGCCTAAATAAAGGCCTTTTTATGACATTTCTGCTTCATTTTATCGTATTATCGTGAACAGGAAAGCTAACAAAGTTCAAATAAATGTAATTTTAGCAAAAGTCAGAAGCTTTTTTTTTTATTCTCTCACAGAATATACTCCAGTTTTGCAAAAATATAGTTAAAGTCAGTGTTAATGTTTAACGTGTACAACACTATTTTACATCAGTGTGTCCGAAACTATGGGACAGGACCCAAAATAGTTTGTGCAGTTGTATGTATTGAGTTACCGATTAGCAGAGGAAGCTACGTTATAATGATATTAATTGTAAATGACTTTTTTTAAATATAAAACTAAAAAATTTCAGAAGAAATCAGAGGCAACACATTTAACAACTGCAACAAGATGGATGGGATGCTAAATATATTTGAAAAAAGGCAAAAAATGATGTCAAAGATAAAAAAAGATGAACATATCTGTAAATAAACATCATATTTACATTTGTCACCATGTTTATGGAATGACTTCTCATGTCATCTCACAATAGTAAATCATCACATTTGTGATTTAATGGAAAACTCGACACTATGCACATGTGTTTTTTTTGACATTTAGTAAATATCAGTAAAGATTTGTGCATAAGCTTAATGGAAAAGCAACTAGTGATGATACAGTTCTATGCTATTCAATTCTATTCTATTCTATTCTATTCTATTCTATTCTATTCTAAGTGACTTTTTAGCAAAAATAGCAATAGACGAACGTAAAAACAAGCATCTCCATCCACTGTCATGTATCAAACTCCATGGGTTTTACTGGTGAATCAATGTTGGAGAAGATAACAGTGTTTCCACGGTAACAACAGAGCCTCCGAAGGTCCAAATGGGTCATATCTGATGACCATGAAAACATGATAAACTGTATTTTACACCAGTTATTTACATTTATCCATAGGTTTAGTGGATCAGTAGTTATTAAACTGTTATCATCAGATCAGTAGATGTTGACTGCTGTTTTTTTTTTGTTTTTGTTTTTTTCCCGAGATTTAGTAAATATCAGTAAAGATGTGCGCATAAACCTAATGAAAAATCAACTAGTTTTGTCAGATGACAAAGTAAGTAAGGTTAATCCTATAGATTAAAAAAAAAAAAACCAAACACATATTGCATTGATATATGTCGGTATTTTAGGGTTGAAACAGAGAAACTAGACCCAAATATCAGCGTAGATTCTCAGTCCTGGGGTCGTGGTATTAACTAAATGTTTATTCAAAGCAGACAAACAGGACCCCAGCATTGGCTCCATTGTCTGGCGGTTCTGTTTGTGCATACGAGCACATCTGAGGAGCACGCAGAAGCTGTCGGACGGGAGAAAAAGCCTTTGTTATACTGTAGTCACGTCAGCATCTTCTCTCATCAGATCTTTCACATGCTCCGTGTCTGCAAAGGGGGCCCCTGCTGTCCCAGTCCATTGTCAGGGGCCCGCAGGCATGCTCGGACACATCAGCCGAGGATCAGATTGCTTTTGTTGGGCCGGTCCCAGGTCCACGCTGCTCCTCATGACTTCAAAAGGCCGTGTCATTGTGCGTTAGGGAAGATGAGAGGCGGTACGGGCGCAATTCACCGGAGTGTGATCGGCAGGGGCCACGGTGCGCCCTCACCAAGACACCGTGTTGTCTTAGCAGACGAGGTAGTCATGCAGCACTGATGGAAAACCACAAACAGGAGCTGAGGTACGGACGGAGAGCCCGCCAAAAAGATGGAAGCAGGAAACCGGTAGGACGGGCAGCTGAGGATGTGGACGGAATACAGGTCAGATATAAAAACAGAGGATAACGGACAAACAGATGGTATGAGATTAGACACAATTTCATTAGTTTAGATTACATTAGACCAGATTAGATTAGATTAAATTACATTACATTACATTAGACCAGATTACATTACATTAGACCACATTACATTAGATTACATTAGACCAGATTACACTACATTAGACCAGATTAGATTAGATTAAATTACATTAGATTACATTAGACCAGATTAGATTAAATTACATTAGATTAGACCAGACATTAGACATTAGACCAGGTTACATTACATTAGACCAGATTACATTACATTACATTACATTAGACCATATTACATTACATTAGACCAGATTACATTAGATTACATTAGACCAGATTACACTACATTAGACCAGATTAGATTATATTACATTACAATAGACCAGATTAGATTAGATTAAATTACATTAGACCAGATTAGATTAAAGTACATTAGATTAGACCAGACATTAGACATTAGACCAGATTACATTACATTAGACCAGATTACATTACATTAGACCATATTACATTACATTAGACCAGATTACATTAGATTACATTAGACCAGATTACACTACATTAGACCAGATTAGATTATATTACATTACATTAGACCAGATTAGATTATATTAAATTACATTAGATTACATTAGACCAGATTAGATTACATTACAATAGACCAGATTAGATTAGATTAAATTACATTAGACCAGATTAGATTAAAGTACATTAGATTAGACCAGACATTAGACATTAGACCAGGTTACATTAGATTACATTAGACCAGATTAGATTACATTACAATAGACCAGATTAGATTAGATTAAATTACATAACATTACATTACAGCAGATTACATTACATTACATTACATTACATTAGATGACATTACATTTCATTAGACCAGATTAGATTAGACCAACTACATTACATTACAATGGATCACAGTACATTACATTATACCATATTAGATTAGATTACATTACATTACACTAGATCACATTACATGACATGACATGACATTAGACCAGATTAGATTAGACTATATTACATTTCATTACATTAGATTAGATTACATTAGATCACATTACATGACATGACATGACATTACATTACATTAGACCAGATTAGATGACATTAGATTACATTACATGTTATTACATTATATCAAATGAGATTATATTAGATTAGATTACATTATATCAGGTTATATTACATTACATGACATGACATTTCATTAGGTTAAATTAGATTAGATATAACTTTATTGATCCTCGGGGCAGAGCTCTCAGGACATTAAACTTCCAATCGTAGCACAACACCATATGTACACACAAGTAACACCATATGAAACAATACAATAACTATAAAAAAACAGTAGTGGAAAATTACAATTGCACATTGGAAAGTACCAGTAGAAACAAGTGGTAAAGTAACAATAATAAAAAAAATATTAATAACTAGTATCTTATTATGTTATAATATTATGATATATGCACAAGATGTATGTGCATATAGTTTAATAATCACAGGATAAAAGTCATGATAACTTTAATAATAGTCATAACAATGATATATAAGTAATATGCGTATATAAATAAGTACATACGTGTATAAAACTGATAATAATAATAATACATTGTTCAGAAACTGAGGTCAAACAAACCACAAAACAATTCTGAGAACAGCCCGAGTTTGGTTTGATGGTCAGTGTCGTCTCCTGTACGGAGCTGCGGTCTGAATGTATACGTCCAACATTCAGCCACTCGATCAGAGCTACAATAGGACAGAGGTGAAGCAAGTTGGGAGAGGATGGTGGGGGTCAGGAGTCACCACACAGGAGGCAAAACATCCTCCACAGTGCTCCCAAAAATCACATCCCCTAGTGTGGTTGCAGCCAGACCTGAACATCCTCTCCCCGGTCCAAACACAGCAGCGCTCTTCCCTACACACCTAGTCCACCACGAACAACGGCTGTGAAAATGTTTGGATTCCCATGTTTAACTAGGTTGTCTGTTATCTTTTAAGGGTTTTATACTCTGCATATCTGCCAAATGAGGGTGGAAGGTTTGAGTCCATGTTTGTGTCATGTTTTTATTTTACTGTTGGGTGAAAAAAAACACAAAACTCTAAAAATCCATGTACGCTTTACTGTTGTTTCAAAGGTAAATAGTGTTTTTTTTAAATTTTTTTTTTATAATGATCGTCATGTAAATACGTTGTTTTAGGTTTTACTAAAACCTAAAAACCACAATATGACTGTACGACAAACTCATGTACCACCAAACTCAGTCAGAAAGTACCTGTGCACTTTACTGCTTTATTTAACAATTTGTCTTATTGTATATATTGTATTTCTGTTGTATTTCTATTGTATCCTGCTGCTGTTACATGATAATTTCCCATTGGGATCAATTAAAGTACATCTACCTACCTACCTATCGTTCTATCTATCTAGAGTTATGTGTCTTTATTAATTCTATAAAATCAATTTCGTTTTTGCAACTTTTCTGCATATATGTTGTTTGTAGAGTCACAAATAACCAAACTATTGTATTATTTAAGTATATACGTGTGTTTGCTGAAGTGCAGTTTGTGTCACTTCTTAACTTTAACATGTTTTTTCCCGCTCCACTGGGTCCATAAACACCCAGTCCTATACTTCTGAAGCTCTTCCCACATTAATTTGTCTCTCAAATTAACCTTATTTAAGTAATTTAACTCCATTTATTATCGTATTGTGGCAAGTGGTGAAGAAGCAGAGAAAGCAGAGTTGAATTTCAAAGAACAATGAACTTTTATTTTGACAGCCCTGGTGTAACCAGGAAGTAAGCCATGTTAAACACAGTACATCGAACACACGACCCCTGAACCAGAGCCATGGTTGTGCACATCATGGTTCCTTCCCTCACACACACAAACACCATAAATAATCAAACTAAATAAAACATGACAAAACTAGACGATTAC
>JAPSES010074846.1:0-10162 GCA_029822895.1 Maxillicosta whitleyi
TGGGGTGGGGGGGGGGGTGGGGGGTATGCAGTTTAATTAAGGGAAACTAAAAGAGCCCAATTTTGGCATACAAAAGACTACACAGAAAATATGTTAATTTAACACCATGAAGTGTCTATATGTGTTCACACTATGCAGTGTAAAATTAACACATTCAACATCATGATTTAACAACATAATTTTAACAAAAACACCACACACAGCTTAAAATTTTGTTTTAAATCAATGTGGTGTTAATACAACACCAACACTTTCTATTTAACACTGACACACTACACTTTTGACAGTGTTATTTTTACACCGCATAGTGTGGACACATATAGACACTTCATCGTGTTAAATTAACAATGGCATATTTGCTGTGTAGAAGCACAAAGAACCAAAGACAGTGAACTAGAGGTAGAAATAATAAAGTTTCCCATGAGGTGACACAATCGTTTTGTTTTGCACATCAAAATACAGTTGTTCAGTCAATGCTTCTAATGTTGTTTCTTTTATTTTTGTGTTTTTCTTTTTTAATATTAAAAAAAAATCTAACAAAATTGAAGTCTGCATGACTTTTTTTTTTTTTTTCCTGTATTCTGCGCTATGTATTAGTTTGTTAGAGTTGCACTAATTTGCAGCAACTGTTTCAATGCTTTGTCAGAGTACCATCCAGTGATTTGGTGTCATTTGGAATAATACATCAATATTTCTGGAATATCATAATAAATCTTTCTTCATTTTTCTTCCCCGTGTCTCTTTTCTCACCTGTCTTCTAAACATTACTGCTGTTATTGTTAGTGTGAGTTAAGACAGTGTGTTACGTACTATAAAACAAGCAGTCATCATCTCAAATCCCTGTCAAACTGTGGTGCATTTCCATCAGGATAATATGATCACAATCCTGTAATAAAGATTTCAACATTTAAAAAAAGTTGAACGACGTCTTCTAAGGAACAATTGTTAAAGCAGCACAGGAGCAAAAACTGGGCCTACTTTCCAGTTTAGCATCATCCAATAAAAGTCTGTGATGTCATGTCCTTCAGAAGGGCTTCAGGAATTGTCAAAGTGTCTGATTAAAACCAAAGAACCAGAGGTACTATATAGAGAGATCCATTTAAATATCCATTTATATGTTCAATAATACAAGCTGTCAGTAGCAGAGTTGGAAAAGTCGATCCATAAGGTGTGGTTTGTTAGTTTCGGTCCAGCCTCTCGGGTCGCTTGTGTGGCTTGCAGGTGTGAATGTCCACAACGTCCTCGCAGTCTTTGCACTCCACAGCACAACACCACTTGAACTTGCACTCGCACTTGGTGACATGTTTGACGCGCATGGTGTCGTAGCCCCGTCCGCAGCACATGACTTCGCAGCCGTCCGTGTCCCTTGACGACTTGTTGCACACTCTTCCTGCTGTACCCAGAGAGCCTGGAGGGACATGAACACGGTCAACATGTTGTACATCTACAAGCAACATGCACATGTGTAAAAATGTGTTAGGGATGGTTGTGGCGCTGACCGCAATGCTTCATGGGTAGTGTGAACACTAGCTAGTTGTTAGCTTTGTGCTTCACCTCTTGTGGTAAAAACAACTATAGCAATCTTTGCAGTTGTTATGATTTTTGGTCTTTTCCACCTCGATTAACCAGTGTTGTATAAAGTACTGAAAAGTCCCACTCAAGTAAAAGTATAGGTACCCCTCCAAAAAACAACTTTGGTAAAAGTCAAAGTCACCGACTGAAATGTTAATTGAATTGAAGTCTTAAAGTATCTGAAACTTTTTGTACTTAACTACATGTACTGTAAAAATAAATGTTCTCAAGTAATGTAACTAAAAGTACAAGTAAAAAGTAAATAACAAGCAAAAGCAGTCTGAATGTCATGTTTTTTTACTTTTTTTTAATAAACTGATTGTGAATTACACCACTGAAAATGGAGATGCAGGCAAAATGTAACAATTTGAAACTTTGTAAACCTGTTCTTTTTGCTCTTTCAAATGAAGTCAGTTCTGAAAATTCAGTGTACATTAAGAGAGAAGTGAAAAAAAAAAAAAAAACCTATGTAAACTATGGCTGTACACACCAGCAATTGCCATCATTATAGACAAAATAAACAAAACTGGGACAGAACTGTAGCTTATCTGCCATCTTTCTTTGTTTTGTAACAAGTAAAAATGGAACATTGAAAATGTAGTGGAGTAAAAGTATGCAATTAAGTTCAGAAATATAGTGAAGTAAAAGTAAAAGTTGTCAAAAAATTTTGAGTAAAGTACAAAGTCTCCCAAAATGTACTTAAGTACAGTAGTGAAGTATTTTTACTTTGTTACTATGCAACACTGTGATTAACATTCTTTATCCCTTTTCTTGTGCATTTTCACAGTCCTCAACAGGATGAACTAAATTTTTACGATCCTTCCACTGGGTAAATATTGTTGTTGGTAACATCTTTTGGCTGGAAGCAAGATATTTAACCTTAAAACAAAAGTTCTGGTTTGCTAGAGAGCATAAAGGTCAGACTTTGTTTGAATGGAAAAGGTCATGTGGTCTAATGAGTCCAGACTGATCCTGTTCCAGAGTGATGGATGCATTAGGGTAAGAGTTGAGGCAGATGAAGTCATTACCCATCATGCCTAGTGCCTTCAGTATAAGTTTGTGGGGGCAGTGTTATGATCTGAGGTTGAGGTCAGCTGAATATATTGAATAACCAGGTTAGAACTTCAGTGTTTTTTTGTTTGTTTTTTTAATGATGACACAGATGTATCCCAAGACAATAATATAAAGATTCATCAGAATCATCTTGTTGAGCATGAAATTTGATTTTCACATATGGATTGGCTACTGAAGACTCCAGACTAGAACCACATTGAGAACCTTGATGTAGGGGTGTGTCTCTGTATCATCAGAACAAGATCCTGGTGAAAAATTATTGCAACTGTGGATGGAAATAGATGTTGCTTTAAGTTAAATTTATCAAAATTGTGAATGTGTTCTATAATTAAAACTACACACAAACCAATGTATATTGAAATATTAGAATATGACTGAACATTCCCATGCCAGCCTGTGTGTGTATTTGTTGTCTGTCTCTTTGTTGTTACACATTTATATTCATGCAGTTTTTCCTCATTTTAAGATAATGCTGGTTGTTTTGTAATTTCAACGACTGTGAGTCATGCTCATTCATGATTGTTCCACAAAAGCGTGTTCCTGCTAAACACAAAAGTATTTAATCCTGTAATAAATTGTCAACTATAACACAAACATCTTGACCTGTCTTTTTCAGCTGAAACACTAAAAAAAAAAAACCCAAACCTGATATAATCTGACACACTGTGTGGAGTAAAGGGGCACTCTACGATAATCACTACAAGTGAAATACCACATATTTCTTTGACCCATTATCCACTGATTAGTGCAGCTTTAAAGGAATTAGAAGTGGCTTTTCATGCACTGTTACTTTGTAGTCACTCCTTATTTTTTCTGCTTAGCTACCAATTGGTCCCCCCTTGTCCCGTATCAGTTCAACATAATGACATCTTGGAAAAACTCCCCTGATGACATGGATTTTCAGACCAGTTAACACCAGCAATGATGATGATGATGATGATGCTGAAAACTGAAACTTTCTTCAAAAAGCAGAACATCACTTTTCCCACACTCTCACAGCTGGGTATAAGCTTCCAAACAATACTTAGAATAGTGTCTGAGTGGAACACAAAGGTGCTCATGTATTCAGGTGTAAAATCTAAGTCTGAGATCAGGTGCCACTTGTAATAACAGAGCATCCCTGTCGTAAAGAGAAAGGGATAAGAGGAGATATTTCCCTCAGGCTTTAAGGAGTGGAGCTTAATACTGACCAAAGGAAGGATCTGAAAAATAAGCCTGCATGTATCCTTAGGCCGTGAATTCCTATACAATGGAGATTAGTGGTGAGGAAGGTCATAAGCTCCTTTTTTAAGATCACTTTTTAAAAAGGAAAAACAGGCTTTCCATTGAGTGAACACACCTTCATTATCTGTCTCTTGTCAAGCTGAAACCAAGCTAACAGCAGGGAACACAGTAACAATCTGTAAAATTGGTAGCATCACATACTCTGTGCTGTCTTAACTAACTTACAAACAGTGAATGAGACTTAGTAGAAGTCTTTCATGCTCTGTTGAAGGGGACTGATTGGAGGAGAAGGACACAGCTTAACAAGGCAAAGCAAACACTAAGAATTAAAAGGAGATGTTAAAGGTCAAATCATTGAACTTTAAGCTGTGAAGGAATGTGAGTCTTCTGTGGAGCCTTCAGGATTCTCATAGACTGTGGACAACCGACGCCGAACTGTTAAGTACATAAAAGAAAACTGGAAATTTCACATCTTTTTTTTTTTTTAATAGTTTAATATAAAAAGCATAAATAATTTCCTAAACAAAGGTTTTATGATTCTTTGGTAAGTGAATCTTAGAAATGTCTTCTTACTTTATACTGTAGTTTTATTAGAGTTATGAATTATTTAATATTTTCCATTCGTTAGCCTCATAACATAATAGACAAAAGCATAGGGACATGTTGAATTCAGGTGTTTCTGTTCTAACAGTGGTCTAGGATACAAAACAATAATGACAAATGTCATAATGTAGATTTAATTTTTGTCATGAATATCATTAGTTTGTGTAGGTTAGTTTAGTTTAAATTGTTATCGTTGCTTCCAAAACATCTCAGAGATTGTTTTTACTTTATTTCTTTCAACATTTGCATTTTTTTTTTAAATCTATGACCCTGACTTTAAATGGTCTAACTCTAAATTTCTAAAATACTTTTTGTGCTGTGACTGTAAATAATATTTTGCTTTTTTTCCCCTATGAGTCACATCTATTTTCTTCACATCTCATAGTGGAAGAAAAAGCAGCCATTAAACTTTCAGAAAATATGAATGTTTTTAAACTTTAAA
Source organism: Maxillicosta whitleyi (assembly GCA_029822895.1). Lineage (NCBI taxonomy): Eukaryota > Metazoa > Chordata > Actinopteri > Perciformes > Neosebastidae > Maxillicosta > Maxillicosta whitleyi. Next base: position 4,916 of record JAPSES010074846.1, read on the forward strand.
TAATGGGACATATCATGGCTACACCTGTCAGATGTCCTGTTCATGGTGATTTGAGATATAAACATCAATATGATATTTATCATAATATAAAACTATATTATGACATTTGTCATTATTGTTTTGTATCCCAGTCCCCTGTTAGAAAACAAACACCTGAATTCAATGAGTCCCTATATAAACATACAAGGATAGTGCTATTTATGCATTGTACAAATTCGATATTTTTGTTTACATTGATATTATTGTATTTAAAGCATTATATTATATTGCCGTATTTGTATCTATGCTTTGTTTTTAAATTAATTCTTTACTGTTTTACATAATGTCTTGTGTTTATATAATGTATTAGCTACTGTCTGTTTACCTGCCCAGGAACTGCAGATGCAAATTAGATCTTAGCTAACTCTGGTACAATCATGTGACTGCACAATCTCCCTGTCACATAAACAATAAACTCAACTAAACTAGTGTATGACTTCATGCAAATGATTGTTCAAAAGGATTTTCAACCATGACAAAATATACTGTAAGTTAAAAAATTACATTACATTAAGCAGGCACTTTAAAGCGACTTACAATAGAGGACATAAACATAGCATATAGCACTTGCAGATACAATGTGTACAGGAAATATACAGAACAATAGGTGCGACTGCTGACTGGGTTTAGTAGTTTTGTTTTGTTTTTAAGTGATTTCGCACGGGGTCAGGTAGAATAGACAAAAATCAGATGTTTCTACTGCACAGAGCTAAATGGGATAAAAGACATTGCAGTAACTGACTGTGATGTAGCAGAAAACCTGTCTGAGAACTAATTTATTTATGAGATGACATATTGTCAATTCATTCAGCTGAAATTGTGTAAAGACATTTTTAAGATGAAAATGGCCATTAAATGGGAAAAAAAACAACAACATTTTTCAACATTTCTGGGAACATTTAGTGTGATATATGTACGCAAGTCAACAAAATATAGAACACAGGCATAGTTTTGGGAAAATGTCTAAAATGGAGGTCACTGTGGCTGTGACGCATAGAAACGATAAAGCCTGTGCTCTAAAACGGACATTGGTTGTGCATGCTATCTTTAATATTTCAGCTTATAGTCCATTATATTTGAACACACACACTTAACAGCAGCTGGACACTGGCTCAGACTGGCACACAATAAATGCTGATAATACAACACAAAGCGCTAAATACGATTTTCACACAAAGTAGGCAATGATCTGAAAGCCGTTGTAGACTAAGTACACAAACATTACACAACAACAACAACAGCGATGACTGGATCTTATAAAAGCCTGGTTTCAAATAGAGCATCAATCACTGCAAAACAAGTGTAGTGGATCAGAGGTGGAAAACATGCATGCAGCCAAGGTTGTGTCATATATTTAGATATAAATCCAATTTTTTCTATCAATAAAACAAGTCTCAAAAAAGTCCCTTTTTCCATTTACAAAATCTCCAAGTCTCCCAATTAGATTAAATACCAGTAAAAACACATTGCATAGACATTAGGGCTGCATGAATCTGGCAAAAATGTGAATCAATATTTTTTTGCTTAGAATTGAGATCATGATTGTCTGGCACAAAATTTGTGTGTTTCATATGACTCCACAACTAGATGACACCCTAGGCATATCTGCCTGTATCGCCTATCCCCAGAGCCGAGCCCCAAAAAAATATGATTGTATTATTAACATTCGCGTTGACATTAGGGTCACTTTCACAGGTTTGAGCAAACCTACTTGGACCGACTCAATGTGGAACCAAATTGGACATGACAGTGCACAGCATAGTTAAGAAAAAATAGAGGGATGAATAAAAAATACCTGTGTAAAGCATAATTTGGAATCATTTAGAACAGTACCCTGCAGTACCTCCCTGGGTACGAATTAATTAGGAGTAGTCTACATGGTGTGAAACATGAAATGAAATTCACACTTTGAATGAAATATCAGGAATTCCCTCTGTAAGTATGAATATTTTGTACAATGTACATTTTTTCAAATAATAAATACAATTAAAAAAAACAAAAAAAAAAAACAGAAAATAATAGAATTCCCTCCACAGCCAAACAAATGTATTCTCTAGAAACAGACTCAACAAGTCCCAAAAACATTTCTCTTCTTATCATTTCCCCTAACATTTTCTCAGAGACAGGCTTAGACTAAACATACAACATATGCAATACGACACACAGTAACACCACTGAGCCTTTTTTGCCTTCCAATCTGCGTCACGCACTGAAGTTATCCTCTGCCTCTGCAGATGATCATGGCACCAGTCCAGATGGTGCAGCAAAGAAAAGAAAAGTAGAAGAAGAACAGTGCAGAAGTCAGAGAAGTGAAAGTGAAAAGACACTTGGATGTGGACGACAGAAATACAGACCAACATGAGATTAGCACCGTCGAATGCTACCGTTTATTGGATGGGAGTTTGGGTGGGTGACTCTGACCACTACCACTGGGGTTTTCATCCATTTCACTTTCTTTTTCGTAGACATTCCTCTGCTCTAATTAATTATTTCCTCACTCAACTGCAGTTGACAGCAGCACACCCGTATTGTAAAGATGCTTTATCAGTGGTTGAAAGAGGCAGCGGCGGTGTTTGTGGGCATTTGTTCATAATTCAACCTGTGAAATAAAATGTTCAAGAATCGTCCATGTTTAATAATGAGATGGCGTACATGTGTGAATCGAGATTATGATGTTTTAATGATCAATCGTGCAACCCTAATGCACACTTTCACGTTTTTTTCATGACAAACCTAATTCATCTTATACTAACCTGCTGCACGGTCCATGAGGCAGTAATCTGGTGACTTCTCAACGTACACCAGCTCATTTTTGGTGCTTCTGTTGTAGTTTTCAGCCACTGTGAAGCCTGTCCCATCCTGGTTCATAGTCACCTCGATGGCTGTGTCATACTTCTTACGGAGGTAGTCTCCCGTTCGCCTGAAGTCGGACATGGCCAGCCAGCAGGTTCTCAGAGAACAGGAGCCGCTGACCCCATGACACTTGCACTCCAGCTTCATAAAGCGCTTCACTGCCTAGAACAGAGGTCACAGGTGACAAGGCGTTAAGCCTACGATGCTGCACATAATGTTTTTTAGGTTTGATCAGAGCTGCTTGAACACATATTAACGTAATACTTGACTTTCTTACATAGATTATTTGAAAAATCACAAATTGTTTCAGCAGTTAAATGAAATGTGAATTTATTTAGATAAAATCAAGTTGTTTGGTCTATAAAATGTCACTTTCTATTGTTTGTTACAAAACTCAAAAATGTAAATATAGGAAAACAAAGAGTTCTGCTGTTTTTGTACATAGACATTTGCTAAAGAACTACTTTAAAAGGGCTGTAAAATACTATAAATAAGGCTTCTGATTGTGTTTACATATTTCAGGGCATTGATATAAAATGAAGACGGTTGTATAAAGTGAACCATTGATTTTAGTGTAAAAACAGTGATTTAAGTTACTTAAGTATTCTACTGTCATTTGAAAAGTGGGTGTAGTAATAATATATACATTTTATATACACTTTATTTTAACTTAATCTGTTGGAATTTCTGTTAAAAGTTAGAAAACTACAATATTCTTCCAAGGTCAACAATGTTTTGTACTCCCATTGGTATGAAGTCTATTAGTATTGTTTGTGCAAGTGGTTACAGCGTCACTAAAACTCTTCTAAATACACAGTCATGTCTATGAAACTTATAAAGTGGTTCTAATCATTCTTCAATGTACCTCAGAAATGTGTATGTTTTGTTTTTTTTAAGCATAGATGAAAAATATTGCAAAAAACCAAAACCTTTTGGTCACAATTGTGCTCTGGCCACTTTATTAGGTACAACTTTCTAGTACCAACTGTAAAACCAAACAAAACCATACAAGCACACTGATGCACCTCAGTTGTAACCAGTAGTTATTTGAGTTCCTGTTGCCTATCTATCAGCTCCAAACAGTCTGGACATTCTCTTCTGACCTCTGTCATCAACCAGACACTTTCACTCAGAGAACCACAGCTAGCTGGATATGTTCTATTTCCAGGTCATTCTCTGTAAACATTAGAGATAGTTGTTTCTGAAATACTCAGACCAAGTCCTAACAAGTCTCGTAAATCACCTTTCTTCCTCATTCTGATGGTCAGTTTGGACTTCCGCAGATTGTTTTGACCAGGTCTTCATGGTTAAATGCACTGAGGTGATGACATGTGATGGAACTATTACTTATGTGGGTACTCTGCCAAGCCAATTTAACTGTCTGTTTTTATTAATTTATGAGACCATTGTTTAAGCCTAAAAATAGTCATAATAATAATAATAATACATTTTATTTCTAAAGCGCTTTTCAGAGGACGCAAAGACGCTGTACATAAATAAAAGCAATCAATACAAAATACAAATAGGCTCCATAATATCGATAAAAGTACAAATACATGAAACAGTCGCAGTTAAAAGAGTTCAATACTATAATATGTACGCCGGGAGACAATATGTAATTTATTACCATTAGTGTTTTTATACAGCTCACTGGAAATGTTTGTAATAATTAGAATCATATTATTTTCACTCAGTACACAATTACTTATCTATGATGTAAAATAACATCCCAACTGACGTGCAGAGGGAATGTACAAAATCACACAGGGTTAAAACAAACCAGAAGTGTTCACATAAAGGTTTACTGCTCACCATCCGACCACAGCGATTGTTGTGCAGATTCATCATCGCCCGAGCATCCTTCACCATCCTCTCCTGAGCATCGACGAATGCTTTCGCAAACCTGATGCCATATTTGATGTTATCACTGCATCCTCCCCAGTCAAAATTTCCCCTGTCGTCGCTGGCTTGGCCACGCTTCTGACTGTCGCAGTTGCAAATTTTCAACTCTCCCTGACTGCACGCCCTTGTAATAGCGTAGACGACTCCTGCCGAAGAGATGGCATACACAAACGCTGCCTCTTTGCTACCTGGGTGTACAGAAAAGAAAAATAATTCCATCAGTACTGTAGGAAAGTGGACAAGAATCAGGACAGGAATTACAAGACTTTATTACTTTATTATACTTTATTAATCCCTGGAGGAAATTGTTGTTTGTTAGTATAATAACAAGTAGCAGGACGAAAGAAGAAATGATCGATATGATAGACAGACAGAAAGACAGATAGATAGATAGATAGATAGATAGATAGATAGATAGACAGACAGACAGACAGACAGACAGACAGACAGACA
>JAPSES010074847.1:0-10162 GCA_029822895.1 Maxillicosta whitleyi
GTGATAATACCGTACACCGGGATAATTTTGGTCAAAATAACCGCCATGTTAAATTTTCATACCGTGACACCCCTACTGTAGATCATATTGGTCTGTACGTGGAACTAAAATTAATTCAACAGCCTTAACTGTGGATTTTTTACACTTTGCTAATTCATCCCACGGGCCGCATTAGAACCTGTGGTGGGCCACATTTGGCCCCCGGGCCGCATGTTTGAAACCCTTGATCTAGAGTATCCAAAATATATTTCTATCTCATAAATAACATGCTTTGAACATATGTGTAACTTATACGGAACATATCTCCAACACATAATGACGTTTGTTTACGTATCGGACCTGTTCTGTTTTCTAGACGCGGTAATTTTTATGCTGTTATGCTAACATTCCCGTTGAATAACCTCTCAGCTGGCATGAAATTTGACACCATGGCAACGTGGTAAATGGACTGCACTCACATAACGCTATATCTACACCTTAGTACTCAAAGCGCTTTACAAAGCCTCACATTCACACACACCAGTAGGCGGCTAGCATGCTAATGTACCATACCAGACCCTACTGGGATCAGTGTCTTGCTCAAGGACACTTTGACATGTGGTCAGTGGGAGCCAGGATTTGAACCGCCAACCCTTTGGCCATTGGACAACTCGCTCTACCAACTGAGCCACAGCCACCCAATATGGCCCTATTGTTTATCTGTTGCTAGGTAACCCATTTCAATTCTATGATTCTGGGCATAGCAACGTGAATGTAAGGTTATTGTCTTCTTCTTCTCCTTTGGTCTTTTCTCTTCAGGGGTCTTCATAGCCAATCATTTGCCTCCATCTAACCCTGTCTTCTACATCCTCTTCTCTCACACCCACTCCCTTCATGTCCACTCTGACTCCACCCATACACCTCCTCTTTGCTCCTCCTCTAGGCCTCCTATCTGGAGGTTCCACACTCTCCATCCTTCTACCAATCTCTTCCCTCTCTCTCCTCTGGACAGGTCTGAACCATCTAAGCCTGGCCTCTCTGACTGCTGTCCCTCTGATCTACTCATTCCTAATCCTATCCATCCTGGTCACTCCCAAAGAGGTCTCCCAAAATTACTAATATCTCCCAAAATATTGGTCCTATCAACTTGCCGATTTTACTAGTCTCTTCCTTGATTTAACATACATACGTGTGCTAAACTGCAGCAGTCGGCTCCTTCTGGGTTTTGTGTGATGCCGCAGACACACACACAGAGTCCACCTCCCTTTTTATAAGATATTCTATTCTATTCTACTGACCACCTGAACATGCATTAGTAAGACTTCAGAAATGAGACTAAAGCAAAAAAAAAATAAAATAAAACTAAAAAGACCAAAAGACTGACTTAGTGTTTTAGAGAGAGGTTAAAAGTCTATGAGAGGCAGGTTTTTGTACTTTCAGATATTTCCCATTGGTTTAACTTTAGACCTGAGGTCTTTGAATCGTACAAGATGAAAAATGACTTGGCCTTTTTTTTTTTTGCAGAAACTCCAGTTAACATCAGAAAGTGCTGATACGGTCCAGATGTCCTCACAGCACTCACATTGAAACACAGACATTCATTAGAGCAGAGGGTCACCAACCCCAGTCCTGGAGTTGTACTATCCTGTATGTTTTAGATGTATCCTTGCTTTAACACACCTGAGTCAGATGATAAGCCTTTCATCAAGCTCTGCAGGAGAATGATAACCACCATCACTGGAGGACGGAAACATCTAAAACATGCAGGATAGTGGCTCTAGACAACCAAGGGTTGGTGGCTTCTGCATTAGGCTATATGGGCCGGATCTATTAAAGGTCTGCATGTATACAAACACATGCAAAAAACAAAAAATGTACAAAATGATTTACTAACAGTTTGCACTAAGAGTTGAGTTTTTCAATCCAGTTAGAACGTTTGCTACAATGAATATATGCAATATGGGGCGTTTACATGCAATTGTGCATTTGCTGGGACAAGAAAATATAAACATAGTAATTTAACATACACAAAGTGATCAATTAAACCTGAAAAGAATTTAACAAATAGAAACTGTTTCTATATTTAACACCTGTCAAAGGGCGGGGCATGTGTAGTTGTGCACACATGGGAGTGGTTATTGTCGCAGGGAGACATAAAATGATGAAACAAGACGCAGAGAACACATTTTTCACCCTTTTGTGGGCAGGTTTGGATTAAATTTAATTAAAAAATAATTGAGACCCCCCCCCCCCCCCTCCCCGAAATGACTCTCATAGGATACTTTTCCCATTGATCTGATGATTGTGATTAGCAATATGCACCAACATTAGGCTACAACATGTTAAAATTATGTACCACCACTACTAAATTAGTCTGGCACTGCCGTTACATTTCCGTACATCTGGATCATTCCACCACACTGTTACCATTGGCGCTGATGCATCCCAGAGCATATTGTCTCCATGGCAACAACAATCAGCGCATGTAAAATCCTCATTTAAATAGGACGGCCTCCAACACTTCGCACCTGTTCAGATTCGCACGATCGTACTAAATCATCAACTGCGGTTCAACGCCACGTGCAAAATTCTAGTTTGCACCCGCAAATTAGCGCACACAAATTTAGATCGCAGTAGATCCAGCCTTGTGTGTTAAGACCGATTTATTTTCTTCATTTCTAGTCCTTTCTACAGCTCATAGAAGGACGGACAAACCGACCAGGACTGACAGACAAACAGTCACATCTATTACAGAGACCGTTTTAAACCTTTGAAGGCCTTCAGAGCCGTAATGGGGGTCACTCACATGTGAGGCGTATCAGTCCTTCAGTGCCGACACTGGCGATGGAGATAACTAACCATCCTGATGTTTCCACTTCATCTATATTTACTTATTTATTTATTTATTCATTTATAGATGATTTGATTGCCTGTAATTGCGTCTCCAGACAGATATTTATAGTCCATCCTTTGATCCTGAAACATGCACTTGAAGCTGAGGTGAAGTAATTAAGTTGCTACAGTTTTTTTACTGATTGATATTATAAAATTGTACTGACAGCGGTACCGAGGAACAGTGGAATTCCATCAGAATGACAGAGGGTTCGTTTCTTATTTCTTGTGCACCTGAGCTTTGCAGTTGAGTTTGATGTAGCTTCTCCAAGTCAGAGGCAATGTTTTCAGATTCTCCCTCGAGGGCTTCTTCCCCCCTCTCAGACATGCTATGGAAGGGGGTTTCGGAAGCGCTGCGCCCTATTGACTGCGGCGCACCTACCTCTGGACATGGACGTGTCACATCCCTTTACCAACCCTCACTACCCACCTGTGCTTCTGGTCCTGTGTGTAACTGTTGTTTGGGCTTATGGGCTTTTTTGTTTGTTTTTTTGTTTTGTTTTTTATAAATTGCATCCTGTAGAGAGAAGACGACAGAATGCAATTTGGGTTTTTTTCTCTCCTCAATCCCTTACGTCTCCATTTGTTCATTTCACTCTGCAGTAATGAGGCGCTGGTCACTGGCGACTCGTCAGTTCAACTGTTTCTGTTTTCCCATGTTTGTCTGTTTTAATGTTTATCTTGGTCAGGTGTAACTGGAATGCCAATGTTACTATGAAATATGTGCAATGATAATAAAACTATTCATTCATTCATTCATAAGGGTGGGCGTCTCCCACTGGATGGAGATGATAGGCCTATCATTTAATATATATTTAACTCTACTGGTTCTTGGTCAGTTAACAAGCTCTGCTATTTTAGTCTGGATATAATATATATTTACACTTTTCTATAAACTGTTTGCACTACACACCACAAGAGAGGTGTCTCTTAATTTCATTGCACATACATAATGTGTGTTCTATTCTAATTGGTGCATTTTAGAAGGAAATGTTATAAACATTGCACCATTCAATACATATTAAATGCATTAATACATGTGTGTTTCTTCATATCCAATAACTATTAGCTGCACAGCATAACTGCCAAAGTTGATGTTGATTTCAGGTGTTTCTTTTCTAACAGGGGTCTGGGATACAAAACAATAATGACTAATGTCAGAATATAGTTATATATAGGAATAAATATCATTACATTGATTAATTAGGTTTAAATTCTTGTATTTTATTCTCAAATATTGACGTTTATATATCAAATCAGCTGTTAGTTTGGTTTCACTTGTTATCTTTGTTTCCAAAAAATAGTAAAGAGGTGGGTTTTTTTTTTTTTACTTAATTTCCATCAACATTCATTGTTTTGTTTGTTTTTTAATTCGTGACTGATTTTAAATGTTCTACCTCTAAATTTCTAAAATATTTTTCATGCTCTGACTTAATAATTTTCTACCACATCTAACATCTACTTTCTTCACATCTCACTGAGGAAGAAAAAAAAAATCTAACATTAAACTTGAAGGAGATATTAAGGTTTACAGATGTGACAGACCTGTCATGGAGGCTCTGCTACACACGAGCCGGCGCTGCACAGACACACGCGCACGCACGCCCCGCCCCCCATTAGCCATTGCCACCTGCACTTTTTTCCCCCTTTCATAGCAAATAGCGCAGCCGAAAGTGCACAGTTGGGAGCTTTTCGGTAATTTCACACACTTACACCAGTTTTAAACACGTACCTGCGTCGCTATTGAAGTGCTGTTCTCCCATGTTCCACCTGGGTCACGCGAATTTAAAAACCGGAACGTCACTTCCGGTTTGGAGATGCAGGAGAAATCTCACGAGATCTCGCATCACGTGATGACGAATAACGCATTTATTTTATTTTATTTTATTTTATTTTTTGTTCCTTTTTTTACTCATAAGAATGACGATGAATATTTGGGTTTGAAAATTAGAAAATTAAAATTCAATTAAAACAATTAAAATAGTAAAATCAATTAAAATATTAAGTGTCCAATGGTTATTCCTGGAGTGTAAAACTATGTTAAATATGTTTTTTGGGGGAAAAAGTATTTAATTGACCTGTCCAGTAGGAGGGGCTTATTGTTTAAAAGAAGGCTGTGAACTAGAATGTGATTTTGTTGCTCTGAAATGTTTATGTTTTATGTGCAATGACAATAAACGGCAATTCAATTCAACCCCCTGTAGAATCTGGACTTGGAAAATGTGTCCTGTGTTGTGTTTTCTTTTTTTTTTTTTGCTCAAAATTCTGTTTGCTGAGTTACTGTAGAAGTCTGCTCTCATGTGGATTTTTTTTTTCTTCTGTCTTGTAAATTTTTAAATAGGATCTTTGATTTTTGACACACTGTATATATTACACTGTGCTTTGGGAGGCACCGAAACAGAAAATCTCAGGGAGTTGAAACTGGAGCCTTCATTGGCCCTTCCCCCATCTTTTTTTTTTTTTTTTTTTTTTCAAATATCAATGTCCATGTATGAGTCTAAATTTTGTGTCATATTCGACACATCAGGTCTCAATAATCAAATCTTTTTATTTCTGAACTAACAAAAACATAATATACTAATTTGACAAAATTCTCCCTCCTTCCTCGTTAATGACAATTATTATTACTAATTATTATCCACATTTTACATAAATCTAAACGTATACTTCAGGTTTTAAAGAAAAAAATATCACACTGATCCTGTAGAGGGATCATTTTTTATGATGTGTTGTCTTTCTTGTCACTTACCTATTAGGGATTACATATGTCCCGAATAAAAATAAAACAATAATAATGTAAAGAAATCATTTATCCCAACATAAAACTACACTCTGACATTTGTCATTAATTTTTTTTTTGTATCCTGACCCCTGTTAGAACAGAAAAACCTGAATTCCACATAATTTTGTTCATATATTTAAGCAGTTATGCGATAAGTTTAATGATACTGTGTTGAACATTCTAATGAAACTAAAGCTTTTTTTTTTTTTTTAACGGCTATTTATTTGTACCTCCATCATGTTTTCACCTGCATTTGTTTTTCTGCCTCAAAAATAAATAAAATTTAGACGGTAATCTGTTAATTATTGGACCCTTGGTGAAACTAATGAACCACCACCGCCTGCAGTTACAGTATATTCACATTTTCACTACATTCCCATCATGTAAACATAGAACTGACTCCCTTCAGTTTAGAAAATTCACCAGTCATCAATTTGTGAAATCACTCGAATGATAGATAAGCAACGCGCATTAGTGCCGCCGCAAATATTTGGTCAACCTCATCCTCTGCTTTTTATGCACGCGGCTTTATATCCACTCCGTACAATACTGTGTTGTTGTCAGTTTATCAAAGTGTATCATCCATGTGAGTGAATACTTCTATTTACAGAGCGGATTAAAACGGCCGTATGTTTCTGTTTATCAGTCCGTGGGAGATAGAATCACAGTATTTGCACATTTATTAGATATAAGCCTTGAATCAATTTGTCCGAAACTAAAAACTATGTACAAGCCACGTCTATTACAGTGTGTGTTTTTAATGCGGACGACTCGCTGGAATACGTGGCTCATAGAAAGTAAAATAACCAAACTGCATTTTTCAGTTATTTCCAAATTATTTTGATATTTTTACACAGGACATGCTTCATCCGCCTTCATCTGTAACGCAAAAATATGTATAAATGACAGCTCGGGGCATAATATTGTTAAAATTACGCTTATTTTTCTGTAAAAAAAAATTTCAAGTTGTTTATAATTTTTTGCAAATGTATGACACTTGTTTATTTGTATATTTGTTTTGATCCCCATTAGCTGCTGCACCCCACAGCAGCTGCTCTTCCTGGGGTCATTAACGGCATCAACACAAAGCACCACAATTATCCACAACTACGACAACAAAAACAAAACAGGATGTACATACAGTCGACACAAAAACGTGAAAACCAAATGAATATTGTCATAATTATTTGCACTAAAACAAACTAAACAAGTGGTTCCAGACACAATAAACTCCGCCCCTAGCATGTATAATAATAATAACAATAATAATAATACATTTTCTTTAGAGGCACCTTTCTGGGCGCTCCAGGACACCGTACAGTTAACAAGGAGAGAATAAAACACACAATGAAACATCCAGTAAAATAACAGTAAAAAGCAGGATTAAAAAAAAAATGTGACAATGTAAGTGGTCCGAAACAGTTTGGATTTGAAGAGATGATGCGAGCAGCTGAGTTCTGAACCATCCGAACTTCATGGAGGGATTTGTGCGTAAAACCAAAGAGGAGAGAGACGCAGAAGTCCAGGCGAGAAGAGACGAGGACGGCAGCGGTATGGGGGGGGGCAATGTGTTATTAATATGTTATATGTATATGTATATGTATATGTATATGTGTATGTATATACACACACACATACATGTATATATACAGTATTATACATACTGGATGGATGGATGGATGGATGAATGGATGGATGGATGGATGGAAGGATGGATGGATGGATGGATAGATAGATAGATAGATAGATAGATAGATAGATAGATAGATAGAAAGATAGAAATTCAAGAGGAGATATGCATTTATGCAGCATTTATAACTTTGCATCTTAATTTTATTGTTATTATTAGATACTGACAGTGTATATGATGATAATGACATTTTATGCAGGCTATGGTGGTTACATTTTAGTTGAACTTGCACATATCTAGAGCATTTTGCATTACATTAAATTTAATTCATTTAGCTTCTGATCCAATCTGTGTGACGGCCGTAGGCATGTAGGGTACACTCTAGATGTGTTTCTAGGTCATCACAGGATCTGACATATACAAACATTCACACCTATGATGGGGATTTAGACAAATGAACCTTTTAACCCTTTATGGGGTTCACTGAAATACTCACCGTGTTATTAGAAACAGTGTCCCTCCTCTTGCCATATAACATCTCAGCAGCATTTGCTAAAATGTAAACACATGCAATAAATCAACTGGTTAATGTCATAAACCAACAAAATATAATCACTCATATTCATTATTTACAGCTTCAACAACAACAACAACATGCTTTTTAACTTCAGTGAGGCACAGATTGGACCCATATTTAATGTTTGTGGAAATTACCAAAAATAGTCACTTTTCAAATAAGAAAGAACCCTAACAAACTCTGCCCAGAAAGACATAATTTAACCCTTCTTGCTATGTGGTGATAGTGTAACTACTGCCTGTGCTTTACAAATCAAGATAATTGTACCAACAGATCAGTTAAGAGTGCAAAAAATCAACAAATGAACATCAGGCTTTTTCAATGAGATTAAATGGTTGAATGAATGACAAAACTGTCAGTGAATCAGTTAGTTATTATTATTATTTACTGGGTTCATCAGATAAAATTGCTGCAAATTGAAAACATCATTCAGGAATTGGCCCAGTTTTGATCTCAGATCATCATAACATTGTTCAAGTGATGAGATAGTCATCATAAACTCATACCTTTACTGTAAACCAGTATGAGCACCAGCTGTGTGCTTGACTTCACACTGTTCCCCATGAGAAGAAATAAATAGATTCAGACAATATTTTCCCCACAAAGAATTTAATCATGTCATTTTCACAGTTGTTTTCCTGTGTCTCATTTTGTCTTTAATTTCTTTTTACACTGTTCTGATCCTGAACACAACATGAGAAAGAAGAGGACCGTGTTCTCTGCATGCAACAATCACTCCATTCAAACCCGGGACTAGAAATGCTGCTCGCAATCTGCTCCCACAGATCGACGTTTCCACACTGGCTGACTTGAGGAAAGGGTTATTATGCAGTGGTGCGACAGGTAAACACATAGTTGCCTGGCAGCCTCATGATAAGGTGTGTGTGGGAGAAAACTTTCTTATCAGTGCATGTTTCCATCATAGGCAGGTGCGTCTGCTCACCTCCGTTGTTTGCTTGAAAAAAGTAAACTCTGAATGAGGAAGTGATGTGTGCTAATAAAACACGAAAAGTTAAAGTCACATGACTGTTGCACAAGAGAGTCAACACCGCAGGCATCCATGTACAGACACTCCCAACTCTCTCACACCTACACACACACACACACTCAAAAAGCAGTGTCTATTATCTCCTGCTTCCATTAAGTGGTTTTAAGCTCTGCACACTTGTCACGCGGTCAATCTCTAATGAATTCTCTGTTTGAGAAATGGAGGCAATAAAGGGGGAGTAGATGAGAAGAGGACAGTGTTCTGTGTGCAGTCTGAGGTGTAATGAAGTCAGGGATATGTATAATGTATACTCCCCTGGCCATGGCCAAAGTCCCAGCGCTGTATCATTTTTATGGCACGATCTTTCTTGGGTGCCACGGCTCGGCCAAAGAAGAATCCAGCTCAGCGACGCCCCAGCTGAGGGATTACATAGGTTCACTTTCCCCCTTCCTCACCCCTGATTTCCATCTCAGCTCACTCTGTCTCTGTGGGGCCCGACTCCCCGCTCTTACATTCTCACATCATCCCTTTGCTCTTTTACTTAATTCAGTAGGGGGAAAAGTCTACCAATATATATAACACCTAGTGGACTTGAATAATGAAAGAGTAAGAAAATTGATTGATTTTACTCGTTTTAAAGTTACTGATGTGAGTCAGTATGAATTCTCTCTGACTTGGCAGCTTTTTTTTTTAATGCAAGAAGCAAATAGACTTTGATCAAAAAGTTCATATTGCTTTAATATAGATATAGCATATATATATATTGTGACGATTTGGTAGAATGAAGTCACGGGACAGAGAATTCTGACTGCACTTCTCGGGTCCCAGTACGTTGCACAACTACGAGAAGGCAGTTTTATTTACTTTCATTATCAACATGTGTGTGAAACAGCACAGACTCTACAGTAATAGCACAGACGGTTCAGTCATGGTGTCAAACTGAAAACATTCCTTTGACACAATTAACCCTAGCCTGGGCCCGCCCATTCTGTGTCGTCACCCGCTCACCAGTTCTCAGCTCCCACACGGTCTGGCAAAGCACGCTATTCACAGCTTTCGGAGCTCCAGCAAAATTGGGAACTCCACCCTATTTTTCGGGTGCCAATCAATGTTCAGCATCTCCAACGGCTCTAGGTAGAGGCGTGTTGGCGTAAGTGATGCATAGAACAGCGACCGTAACCCCAGGATTGTAAACAGAAGCATTTCATTCAGTGTAAACATGGAGCAGCGGCTAGCTGTTAGCGGAGCCATAGATGCGGTGTTGAAACAGTTTAACCGAAAAATATCTGAAAATAGAGCAAAGAGCAGCGCTGG
>JAPSES010074848.1:0-10161 GCA_029822895.1 Maxillicosta whitleyi
GGGGTGGCAATTTATCAAGAGCGCCTTGAATGATGAATAACAAGTTCAAGTCCTAGACGAACAACTGCACTTCAGAAAGCTGCAGCACGATTCGGGGAAAACAGATGTTTCAAGGCTGCGACTTAGTGTAATTCATGCAACATGTCGTGTTAACTAAACGTCGTCTGCATGATGTTGGACTGTGGAGAGTTCCGGTTAAATATTGAAATATTTAATAACCATGACACGACAACTATACAAGCACCACAGTACACACCAAAGGCAGAACGGAATAGAATAGAATAGAACAGAACAGCGTAGAGTAGAATAGAATAGAACAGAACTGAACAGAATAGAACAGAATACAATAGAACACAATAGATTAGAATAGTCCCATTGGTGCTTTAGGAAAATATTATCAATACTGTGCTTTTCATAGAATAATTTAGAGTTTATTTACCAGTGAACACCTGGTGATACAACATTTTACAAAGTCAAACAAACAGCAGCTGAAACAAACACCAACGAAGAAATCGACTCAACCCAACGATGAGATGAGCTTAAAACAACCATCAGTCCGTCCATTCATCCAAAACGTTGCCATGCATTGATAAAACAGGCCACTAGGGGCACTAGAGCACCTGATGAGTGAGTGAGGATTATCAAGTGGGCGCTCATTATTATTCATTACGGTCTGGCGTGTGCTGCTTAACCTCTTGGCCAGGTCGCCCTTGGAAAAGAGATCTCACTCTGAATGTGATTTTATCCGGTTAAATAAAGATTAAATTGTAAATAAAAAGGACGACACTGATAGAATATTCATCTCATGGACGATGCACCCGTGGGTGAATCTCAAAACCTCACGCACGCAGCTGTAAATATGATGATAGCGTTAAATATTATTACACCATTTGCGCCCACACGTACCACTGTGTCTTTTGCGAACATATACTTGTTATTCCAGTAGAGAAACTAATCGGACTTCAGGAGGGATTAATACTACACCGATGGGAGAAAGGAGAAGATTAAATATTGACGCATTCCTGAGTAAATCAAAACACTGTCCACAACATCTTACTCTCCACTATGAGGCCTCCAGTTTCACTCTGGGTTCCCCAAAGAGACTATATCTGACTGGAAGAGAATCACCACATGATCAATAACCTGGACCAAAGATACTCTTCCACTGTCACCTGAAATGGATGCATCAGCCAGAGCTAGGATAGTACTAAGGATTTTAAAGAAGGTAAAGCACTATCCTAATGGGGGGGCAACCTAATACCTTGGATGTCAGGAGAGCTTGAGCATATTGATCTGCGCGATACCACTTAATACGATGGAGCCACGGTAAACTGTGCTTATTCTCTTCACGTCTGTAAGCGATGTGCTGAGAGGACCGGTTTGGAAAAGCCTCTGGAAGTTCTGTTATACCCCCCAACATGAAAGAGCGCTTACGTACAGGCCTGAGCTGGAGGTTTTAGAAACACCACACTTTGAGTCTTCAGTGCAAGCAAATGCAGAAAATGCACACTTTATGAATAAATATCAAATAACTCAATGCATTAACATACACATATATTCATTTTAATGTGAAATTGTTGGCAGTAAGCTCCTGCTAATCCTGTTTCAGCTGTTTTTATTCTGAATCTTAAAGAAAATAGCAGCTGGTTAGCTTAGCCGTTTACCCCACTGACTTTGGTGCAGAAGGTTGCCATTTTGAAACCCAAGCAGGACTTTGGGCATGCCCATACCTTGTAAGTCACTTTGGATAAAAGCATCACCCAATTTCAATGTAATTCAGAAAATATGTTGATTATTATTTTTTTTATATAATATCATATTTAATACTTCGGTTAACAACATAATATTTTATGACACAGTAAGTTCCTTTTGGCTTTTCCCTTCAGGGGTCACCACAGCGAATCACATTCAGATGTTGATTTGGCAGGTTATTACGTCGGATGCCCTTCCTGACACGATCGGGCTTGGGACCGGCACAATGAGGCTTGCGCCCCCTTGTGGCTACATTGGGATATATAGCGTAAAGGACCTGTTCCAAGGGTTCACCTGGGTCTTGAACCGATCTTCTGCACCAAAGTCAGAGGCGTTAACCACTGAGCTACCCAGTCGCATAGTATTTAACGACATGTAGCTGTAAATTTACTGACTGCGATGGACTGAATACTCCCCCACCATCAGAAAACTATGAAAGATCATAAAAAAAAAATATAGAAGTGTCTGAATCTGTAGTATCCTCCAAGTCCACTAGGGGGCTCGCTCTAAAGGGCCGTCAGTCTCCATATGTCCCCATGTTAACCGCCTGGTGCACAAACTGTATAGTTCCTTCTGTCTTCTATGAAAACTGTACGGAGGCGACTGTTATATTTAATTCACCCATTTAGATTAGCCAGAGCCAAAAAGTCCTGCATAATTAAATGAGTAACGGCTGTCACTGACAGGTTAGTGCCACCGGTGTCCGTCAGGCTGTGTGGGCTTTACTCAGACATTCAGAGATGCTGTTTATTGGATAAAACATATTTTCCTTCCTGACAGCCAGCTCTGCCAGAGTTGTGTTCATGAAATTACACTAACAAGAGCGTTGGAGGATTTAGTCATGGAGTCATGAAGTCATTTTTTAATAATTTGAGTAACTTAGCTGCATTAGCTGTTAGCATTACTATGTATTGAATTATAATGGCCTGTCAGCTAGCCTGCTAATTAGCTCCACTAAGTGTGATTAATGTGTTTATATGTTTCATACTTTTAATACAATCAGTGCTGAGTAGATGAAATTACCTGATGGCATTTATTATGATATCGTTAGTGGATATGGATGGATGTTCTGGTTTAACCCCTCGCTCTTTATCTTCTCCCACTTGTTTCCATAAAACCAACATAGTCACAGTCAATGTCATGCATCTCAAGACACCAATAAATAAACATATTCATGACAATATTAGGTCCATTCTGAGCTACTGTAGAAACATTCTGACACTCCTAGATCCCCCAAAGTCTTCTTCGTCAACACATGCTTATCTTATCATTTAATATCAGTGAAAAAAAATTCTGATTCCTTAAAGCTGTATATTAAAGAAGTGATATTTTGTTTTTTAAGCAGAATTATGAATTTTCAAACATTTCCCTGTGTTCTACATAAACTGTAAATGTTCTGTTTGGGTCTGAACTCATCACTAATTCAACTCCACAGGTCCATCTTCAACACTATTTCTGAGTAATGACACCAGAAAGGTGGTTTGGAGCGCTGGCCCTTTAAATGCACATGAGCCACTTCACACCCCGCCCTCTAGATTGTTGGTTGTGCTTTCTGTTCCATTCAGCCCCTTGTGTTCGTTAATACAACCAACAATTGAACATTTTAGTTAATTGGCGGAAAGTTTGGACATGTTTTCAGTTTTTTCTTGACCTTAATGTGCAAATATCGTGATGTAACTAGTTATAAAACATAACAAATTAAGCAGGAATTAAAACAGGTTGTAGAAATCCACTTGATTTTTTTGCCAGGATGAATATTAAGATAGTTTTGCAGCAGCTATAGGGTTCAAATTCATTTTATACAAATACATAAATAAATGAACCAAAGACTATAAATAAAAGTGGGTTTAATAAATATGAGCCCTTTGTACATCCACCATTAACTAGGTGTCTTTCTGCTTATATGACCTCATTATAGTCATAATAGAGCTCTTATTAAGCACTAGACCATTAACAACCAGCCACCTAATTACTGCTTCTAGTTAGTACGGAGGTTGTTGCATGAATTATGATCTAGTGTTGCTCAGTGTGGACCAAACTATTCTATGGAAGAATCTTCACCGTTGACAGACAGGACACTGTCATCGTCTAAGAAATGAAGTCAGACAATCCAGGACTGAGAGCATATTGGGAATCAAATGAAACATAGCTTTACTAATATGAACTCTGAATAAACTATTGATGCATTTTTTTCATAGTTTAGCCAGGGGTGCGATTTATGTGAAATTATTAACACATTATTGTATCATTTCACATGACTTCATAGAGAATGGGTAGCTCGGTGGTTAACGCCACTGACTTGGGTGAGGAAGATGGTCGGTTCGAGACCCAGGTGATCCCTTGGGAAAGGTTCTTTACCCTATATATCCCAATAGCCACAAGGGGGTGCAAGCCTCATTGTGCCGGTTCCAAGCCGGGTTGTGTCAGGAAGGGCATCTGACGTAAAAACCTCTGCCAAATCAACATGCAAAGGTGATTCACTGTGGCGACCCCAAAAAGGAAAAAAGCCAAAAGAAATTATCAAAAAACTATTGATACACTGGCATAGTACAGCCATTCTCATAACTTTACAAACCCTGACACAATCCCCATGGGATGGTCTTGGATGTTCCAACATGATGATGAATCAAAAAACACAAGGCCAAGTTCACCTGTCATTGGCTACAGCAGAAAAAAGTAAAAGGTGAAGGCGTGGCCATCTCAGTCACCTGACCACAATATCATTGAGTCACTTTAGGGAGGTGTCAAACATGCAGTTCATGCAAGAAAACCAAAATCTTACAGGAACTGAAGGTGTTTTACCAAGAAGAACAGGCGTCTTTACCGTCTGAGAAAATAAAGAGCCACATCCACAACGACCACAAAAGACTTAAAGCTGTTATTGATGTTAAAGAAGCAGATACAAAGGATTAAGAACTAGGGCAGGGGTGTCAAAGTCCAGTCCTCGAGGGTCGGTATCCTGTACGGTTTAGATATTTCCCTCTTCAATCACACCAGATCACACTTGAACCAGGTGTGATGGAAATATCTAAAACATGCAGGATGCCGGCCCTCAAGGACTGGACTTTGAACCCTGTGAACTAGGGTATGGAAACTTTAGATTGGGGTTATTCGGATAGTTTCTGTTTTAGAACGAGAAAACCCATTTGTTTGATAATAAACGGCTTCACCAAACCACTAACCACAATTGAAAGAAAAGGTTTTGTGCTATCACTCATATTCTATTAAAAATGAGTTATGAACACAACTGTACCTATCATTAGCATCGTTGCACATCTGCCTAAGTCAATTTGGCCAAAAATATATCCAGTTCTCCAGTTCTCAAAGCCTGGTATCCTGCATGTTTTAGATATTCCCCTCTTCCAGCTCACCTGAATCAATTAATGATCAGCTCCACATCCAGTTCTGCAGAAGCCTGATAACAATGAAGTGGTTTCCATTTGTGGTGGACGAGGGAAATATATAAAACATGAAGGATACTGGGCCACGAGGACTAGATTCGAGAACCACTGATTTAGGCAATTATGTGCACTTTACTGCTCATTTGAACTGTGTACATAGAAATTACCTTTAACTATTTTTCTTACTGTATATATTGTATTCTATTATATTGTATGCTACTGTTATAAACCAATTTCCCATCTTTTGGGATTAATAAAGTTCTTCTATTCCATTCTATAGGTAGTCCTCAGGTTACGACGTACCCAACTTACGTTATTTCGACTTTAAGACGCCAAAGTCTCGTCCGCTATTACTGTACGACACCGAAATTTCATCTGCCGTTACTGTACACACGTAAGTACAGTATCTTATTTTTTACTTAATTTTATTAATATGAAGTATAATACATGTATTTGGATAGTTATTTAGAGATTTAGGGGGTATTTAGGGGTACTAAAGGGTTAATTCCGACTTCCGTGGAAATTCGGGTTACGTCGACAGCGAAGGAAAGGAACTCATTCGTAACCCGATGACTACCTGTATTCTGTTCTATTCTATTCTATGAGGCTAACAATGTGTTTTAAAGAGATAAAGTAGGTTGACACAGGCAGAAAGTGGACTTTAATGTTAATGCAGAGTACATTTGACGTATGACCCGACCATTAAATCACACCGACTGAATGAATGCGCCCTGTGCGGACAGAGCTGTTTGGACAGGGATCAAAAAACCTCCTAGCATCGATCGCTTCCTCTTCTGTCTTTGGAGAATACACTTGAGTTTCTAATCCCATCCTATGCTGTCAGTCTCCATACTATGCCATCAGCCCGTGTGCATGCTATTTGTTGACAGGTTTCCATTTGCATACCCAGTGCACAGAGCTACTGTGCAGCACACTTGACAGCTTTATAGCATGAGCAGCAGCCGCCGCCGTATGCGTTGATGGCTACGTGCTTTGCACAAGTTCTCACAGTGGCCGTTTAACATCTCTACACAGTTAACTGACAGAGGGATCAGAAAGTGATTGCATGCGACACTTCACTGCACAGCTAGGATCACAGTGAGAACTAGGCTAAAAAAAAAATGTTTGCTTTACAGCACTTCTTTCCCACGTGTTTACTGAATATTTTATTGCAGTAGTAAGCCGTATTTCACGGTCTGTAGTAGTCAAGCTGTTGCTGGGACACACCAGAGGCTTTTACACAGAGCATCCAATCAAAAGCATCGACAGCTAGATACAGGAAATGCACTATACAGTTCCAGTCACTGTAAATCCAGGACAATTGGCTATTGGTTTTCTCCATTTCTTCATGTATAGTTCAGACCGTCTTGATCCTGACCTTGGGCTGCTCTGGTCTGATCTTTATTGATGAGGATCTCATTATAACACAGGGAAAAGACTTTTTTTTTTCTTTTTTTTTTACAGCACTGGGAAGCCTCCATGTGCCTCAGATGGCACATCTTACACTATCTGCATGTTTAATGAAAGGGGAAAGTGTTCATGTGTATGCAGGTTTTCTCTTGCATACAGAGATCTGTCACATCTTTGTGCCTCCAGCTTTTGACAAAACTGATTGGTATCTTCATAAAAAATACTATTTTGTAAAAAAAAAAAAGGTTTGCAAAAGTATGCGTCGTGGAGCTGCAGCTGCAACATAAAACCATTTTGGTGGCACACTATTTAGAAAAATGTATAAAGGGGGTATTTAACCCTCCTCTGGGGTACAAAAACAGTATTTTAATTCAGTGTTTTCCAACCTTTTTGTGAGATTTTACATTAGAAAAAATGGATTTATCGAAATATGATGCAAATGTACTCGAGGCCCAATTTTCAAACTACGCTACCGGTACGCTATCCATGCAACAGCGCTACGCAACCCCTTTACCCCCTCCTCAATCTGAATACTGAGAGTTTGCGGGTAAATTGCTAATCTGTGCATCACTACTGAGGGGGGTTTTCTCAACAGAATGCACCGCATGGGGGCTGGTTCACTTTTATACATTTTATATCAGCTGCTCACTTACAGAACCAATCAGGTGAAACTGGATAATCTTCCACGGCACACCTGATGATTTCTTACGGCACACGTATGTGACTGGATGGAAAACATTGTTTTAATCCACTGATAAATAATGAGCTTCGTCTTCACAACAACAAAGGAGATAAATGATCATCAGTGCATCTGTGATCATCCACTTGATCATATTTTTAATGCTTTCACTCATGAAATAAAACAAATAATACAAATAATAGAATTACCATATGTTTTCTTATTTGGACAGTGACTCTGTACAAAATGGAACATGTATGTAATGCCTTTAACAGTTAATACAATATTTCAGTTAAACCCCTTGAATTAAAGCTCAGTGTCCACACTTCAATTAGATTTTGATGCTTTATTTCACATCCACTGTGGGTACAGAGGGAGAAATCACATCACTGTCCAAACACTGACTTGACTGTAACTGTATAATATTCAGGATGGATCCACTTTGACTAACATATACTGAAATTTTACTGATTTACTGAATTTGCCCTTGAGGATCAATAAAGTTCTGTTCTGAAGTTCTGAATCAGTGCCTCTGCCATGTTTACAAACAGAAATAACTCGGGTATATCATTATCTGGAGGACATGGATTATAGTGGTCTGAGCTGTGTATTATGCAGGATTAGTGCAGTTCATAAAAACTAAGACTAAAGTAAACAGTGGGGAAAAAAAACTGTTGTATTAACTAAAATAAAGAAAGATATGAAAAATGAATAAGGACCAGTACGAACACACACCCCACGAACTAAAACAAAACACATCTCCCGAATAAATAAGATTTATTTCTCTCCTTAAATTTGCCCCAGAAATTGGGTTTTATGAATTTTTAATTTGATTTTATTTACCCTCAGAACAGATATGAAAAATCTGCATCACTGAAAAGTGTTTTGTTGTAGTGTAAATGTTTTTTTCTCCTTGGTTCCTTGAATGCAGCCTACTGAAAAGGTTTGCTTTCGACTTGGCTCCAGGTGTTAAATACAGAGCCCTGCTGCAGGCTGTGCACTGTTTAAAGAATAAAAGGCTTTGCACGATGCGGGACCTTAAACAATGGACTGTAAATAACAACTGATGTTATGCTCATTGTTCGTTCTACCTTCTCTACCTCCAGGTTCTGTAAATCCAAATAAATAAAATGAAATCAAAAGATTAAAAACGCCAACAAAAACTGCATTTGCATCATTTTACGACATAAAAAAATTATAAAAATGTTATGTTTTTATCTGAATTGGAAGCGTCTCCTACATTTTCACTGCACTTTCAGCATGAAAATAACATGTGAAATGGTAAAATTTTCTTTCAGCTTTTCCCTTCAAGGGTCGCCACAGCGAATCACATTCACATGTTGATTTGGCACAAGTTTTTACGTTGGATGCCCTTCCTGACACAACCAGGCTTGGGACCGGTACAATGAGATACTGCCCCCTTGTGGCTACAGGTATAAGGATGTATAGAGTAAAAGGCCTTACCCAAGGGCCCACCTGAGGATCGAACAGACCACCTTCCGCACCAAAGCTAGTGGCGTAAAACACTAAGCTACCCAGTCGCTATGTGAAATGATACAATAACGTGTTAATAATTTCATACATAAATCACACCCCCGGTCAAACTACAAAAAAAACTGCGACTTATGATCCAGAAAATACAGTAATTGGAAGCGTCTCCTACAGTTTCGCGTGCTCGATGGTGTTTGTTGCACCACAACATTCACTGTTTGTTTTAGACAAAGACAGAATTAAGAACCCTTTGTTTTCTGACGAGATGTGTACGCATCTTCCTCTTTGGCTGGCGACATGAAACAAACACTTGTTGTCGTTGCACTGTTAAGCTTCACATGACGCTAAAGTGGCACTGCAGAACGCTGAAGGCCACATTTGGTGAAACTGTTTACTTAAATCACTATCATCACCGAACAGCCATCATCATCATTTTCTCTTTGTACACTAGAACGCTAATACAGCCTAATTGTGGGCTCTTCAAACACAGCGTCTCATGAATATTCATGAACACCACTGAGATCTTTGCTTTTTTTTTTTTTTTTTTTTTTTTTTAAAGGGGTGAAAATTTAAGCTGTAGAAATCAACTGGTAATTGGACAAGCGTAAGGAGATGCAGAGGGTGTGCCAGCGCCAGGCTTTGTTCAATTCCGGCTGAGGGACGAGTCGATGATCCCCGAGGGCGGACCTTCATGTGCTTGTACCGTCTTTGAGTCTCCTTGTATGTGCATGAATTACCCTGAGAGCGTGTTGTTTTTGTATCTTCATCGACTGGACGCTTTTACGGTGGCACAAAAGAGTCATACTGCTGGAAAATTAAAGCACCCATTAAGGCTTGATCCGGCTTGTTTGTTTTTTTTTGCAGTTTTTTTTTTTTTTTTGCTTCGCTAATGTGACGGAGCCTCTTTTGAAAACGACTAATGGGCCATGTGATTCACACTCCCTACCTTATCGCTTAAGGTTATTCCGCAAATTAGAAAGAACTTGAACTGTTGGTACCTTCAAGAAGATCAATAGAGGACAAAGATCAGAAGGGAATCGATTCTGCTGCTTTTATGTTTTATTGGACGCCTTGTTTTGTCTGTTTATTTCTACATCCATCATTCAGCTCAAACCGCCACCAAATTATCCCTCTTGGTCATTTTGCTTTCTCCATCCAAGTTGTAAATCAATATACCTTTATATCTTTATGGAGAGAAAATAGCTTTAGTTAAGGTCACAGATGTGTGTTATGTAATCTACATGTTTACAATTAGGGTGTGTTTTAATCCATACACACCTGGTACATATGTGTATATATACATACAGGTAGTCCTCAGGTTACAAACTTTGAATTGTGTGAATTACTGTAATCCCTCGCTATAACACGGTTCATCTTTCGCGGATTTTTTTAGTGCAGTTTTTTTTTTTTTTTTTTTTTTTTTAGAGT
>JAPSES010074849.1:0-10161 GCA_029822895.1 Maxillicosta whitleyi
GTTCTATAGTAACAAATCTATCTGTAATATTTAAAGTCAAAATAGGCCAAAAACATAAAATTAGGTCAATTTTGGACCCGTGACCTTGAAATTAGGTCAAGGTCAACTATCTTCCTTTTGGCCCTCTACATGGACCCAAAGTACAATGATGCAAAGTTTGAAGAAAATTGGAGTAATAGCCTTAGAGAAATCTTCCAGACAAAGTTCAAGGCGGACGCAGAAACGACAAACACATATAGCTCTACACTTACGTGGGAGGTAATTAAAAAATCAATATTTCGTAATTCTTTGAACAAACTTGGTAGACCTTACCCCAAGGAACCTCTTTAATGAGTTTCAACAGATTGTGGCCGTTTTGCAGAAGTTTCTTAAAAAACAGAGGAAAACTAATACCAACAGTCCATCAGATTGTCGGGTTGTTGGACTCCTTAGCAAAGGACCAAGACTGTCCTTCAATAAATACATAGGAAATTAATTTAAAATAATAATAATTTTGACTTAACGCAACCCTAAACAAGTCTGACATGCAGTGTTGAATGACATTTTTTTGTTATCTCAGAAATGGACATTTTGCTGTTGCTACACAACTGATGTTCTGAAATATCAAATGCAATAAACTGAAAGCAAAACTGGTCTGAAGTGTCAAATGGTGATTTTTTTTTGTCATGTGCGCACAGAATATATCACACTTTGACACTTCAGAGGCTCCTTAGATACTCTAATATCTACAACCTCTTCAACATCCTATCACCAATAAGTGCAGTAAAACATCCTCCTCTTTTACTGCTGATACAAATGTACCAGAACAAGATATTCTAACCAATGGTTTAAATGAAAACATTTTATAAAAATGCTTTACATTATACTACGTTATGAGAAAAGTTACACAATAAAATAAAATGGCATCAAAAATGAAGGCATTAAATTAACTGTGAACTTTACATGTGTGTATGGAATATTCCTGAGACCAATGGTGTGGTCTGTAGCAAAAGCAGATAACATGGAGTTAGTTTATTGTACAATATTTACATTTTCCTATGAATATATAAAATAATAATAATAGAAAATTACTTCCACATTTTACACATTGATGCTACCTCGTTCAGTCTGTTTTGGTTTCAAATATGAAGTAACAGATACACACATGCGTTTGTAAGTACTGAACGTATACAAAGTGCTACTGGAATAAGTGTTTCTCAAAGTGAATTTAACTCCACTTGATTCCTCAGGACATACCAAAAAAAAAAAAATACTCATTTTATTATAAATTAACCTATGCAGTCATAACTTAAAGAAGAAATTCTGTAAAAGGCATGTCCCTGGCAGCTTCCTCTTCTTGCTCCCATCTCCACATGGCTTTTATTCGTCTTCCACATCTGTAAAAATGTCACTCAAGAAATATTGAGAAACACTGGTGGGCTCGTCGTCCACTTGGCTGCTGTCCATCCACTCACTTTCCTGGGTGGATGAAACCTATAAACAGGGATGACAGATCAATGATCAACCATCAAATTCATAAAGGAGTGTTAAAAATTCCAGAAAAGTGAACATTCCGTACCTCGGCTGTACACTGAGAAGTACTGGATTGTGTGTCGGAGAGCGGCTGGCTGTAATCTTCACTCTGCTGGACATCCGTTTGTATTTGTGATGGTGGCGTGGCAGAGACCGGTGAGTGGGTTTCATCTGGAATGGTTGAGTAAGCCACGTCATGTGATGTTGAAGCCACAGCGGGTGGAGTTCTACTACTTCTTGCAGCGCGTGAAGCTCTGACGTCACTAGAGTGGGCGGATGCTTTATCTTGTGCAGGATCACTTGCTTGTTTAGTGCTGTTTGTCTCAGAAATAAGAGGAAGGACGTTTTTGGATTTTCTGCCAAACAGAAGAATACAAATGAGCTTTACATTCCTTTACCTTTAATACCTTTAATGCACAGGTGTCAAACATGTGGCCCATCGAAAGGTCCAGTCTGGCATGTGAGATGAATTTTGAAATGCAAAGATTACACTGAATATTAGCGCTGCAACTAGGAATTGATCCAAATCAATTCTTAAAAGAGTTGGCAACAAATTTGACAATTAATAAGTTGGGTCTTGAGCACGTTAGTATTGAGACACGCCTGGACGCTGTGCAGTGTAACAGAGGAAAACACACACACACGGCTGAGGGTTTGCATGCAGAGCCACATTTTTAAAGCTAGGTTTACATTATGTTTACACCGACAGCTTCATTTGGCTGAAGCATAGTGCACTGTTCATGTAACACAACTTAAATATGGAGGAAAAAAAATGACCAAATCCCACAGCGCATGTTTTAGGCAAATGGGGCTGCCATGGCTACGGGGAACATACTGCAAACCTAGCTTAAGATCGCCTACATGTCATGATTACTTTAGCTTACTAGCTAGTTAGACAATATTATTGTAATTATAACGTTTTCATGCATCTCTGTTTCAGGCCACCAGACTAACATTACCTATTGTTGACTTGAACCAACACTAGTTTAATGGTCTATAACTGGAGCTGCCTGGAGACTATAGTTTGCTAGTCTCTAGCCATAACACATCTAGGTAGTAGGCAAGTGCTCGCTAACTATACCCGAAGCCACTGCAGAGATGTAATCATTAGAGACTTGTCTGTAGCCGATATAAGCTCTGAGTTAAATACAGATCTACGAGAACTGAGTCTTTGATGATGGTCCTTTCAGCTTTTCCCTTTAAGGGTCGTCACAGTGAATCATATTTGCATATTGACTGGATGCAAGTTTGACGTCCTTACTCTGTATTTATTGGGCATTATTTATTAAGGTACTGACTTGTGCCCCCTTGTGGCTACAGGTAAAGGGGCCTTGGGGCCAAGGATTCGAACTGGCAACCTTCCGCACCAAAGTCAGTGGTGTAAACCACTAAGCTATCCAGTCGTCTTTTGTGTTTATCCACTTAATCAAATAGTCATTAAAATAGTTTACAGATTCATCGATTGTTAAAATTTTCATTAGTTGCAGCCCCACTGAAGATATTAACAATCGAGGGTTTCAAAATCATTTAACTTCAGCGACCACATACACGGAAAATTAATCTCAAGCGTCTTGTTTAAATACAACAAGAAGTAAAATTACAGGAAATTTTTTACATTTACACATGAAAACATGAATAAAACTATAATATCCTGCCTTTTACTAAATGTTTTGTGTATTTGTAGATCCACTGTGATCTGTAAGTTGTAATGTACATCTATAAATGATAAACTGAGGCAGAATATTCTTAACATGACACTTTTCTTAAAGATTTTCACGTTGTTCATATTTGTTCATTTAATGTTCAAGTACAGTTTGTTCTGTAAATATTTTCATATCAGAATTCTACATTTTTCACTCTAAAACATAGAGAAAACTTTGGTGTTGCCATTATTCATAGATTATCTTATTAGTATTAGTATTGTACAGGTCCTGACATTTGTGACCCCTGAACTAAAATGAGTTTGACACCTTTGCATTAATTAAGTACAAATATCCCATTGTTAGTTTTCCTTACCTAGTCCGACTTTTCCCTCTGGACTCTGTAGTCTGACTTTGTGTTCCAGATCTACGACGTCTCTCAACAGTTTTTCCACTCTTTCCAGTGACTAGATGATCTCCACTTTCTTCCTCTGGTTCACTAATAATCTCAATTACTGTTCTCACTGTTGAATCGGTTGCTTCTGGCCTCCCAGAGGGTGTAGGAACCTCTGGATCCTGGATGGTGTTTATTTGCAGAGGTTTATTGGCTTCCTTGGCAATGAGGCTTTCTTTGTTTCTGGCTTGCCTGCTTCTTGTAGCTTTGGGCTTAACCTGGAGTTTGGCTGGTTTCAAGAAGAGCAGGATGAGAATGGGGGGGGGGGGGGGTGCATGTCATGAATAAGTGTGGGCGTACATTCTAATTACCTCTTCTTCCAGCTTGTCTTCGCTTTGCCGGGGGATCGTCAGACTCCTGGGTATTCTCCGTGGCGTTCGGTGAGTTTGATGGTTGGGCTGAAGTACCCTCTGTTTAATTAGAAAATCAAAGATAGTTAGCAGCAATCTGGCAACTGCTTACAAAACAAACAAAAAAACAGGAGCAGGAGATGTTATCACACTACCTTGTGGGTTCTCTGGCCTTTCCATGAGTAAGCTCTGCTGGGTACGAGAAACAAAATGAGCGATGAAGTAATTTCATGACCCTGCAGGCGGTCATCATTCCTTTAAACTTCACTTACTTCACTCACAGCTGGATCTGGCCCAATGTCTTTCCCGCTGATGAGGTCTGTTTCATTGCTTGCCTCTGTTGATGTTGGTACATGGATGTTGGCGAAAGACCCATCACTCCCTGCTGTGACGGTGTCTCCGGGACCACTAGTGTGGGGTGAAGAAAGTTTTGTTTTCTTTTTTCCATAGAATCAGACAAAAAAAAAAAAAACACTGGTCCATGCCTGTCTAGTTGGCAGGCTGATAAAAGGCAGGCACTAACCTCTCTTGTTGTGCTAGCACATCTGTTACAGGAAGATAAGGCTCAGACACAGTGTCTAGCACCTCCCCTGATGGGCAGACTGGGATCGCAGTCAGAGACAGGACGAAAAATGGCTCATTTGGATCTGAGGGAACCTGCTCTGTTAGGACTGGGAGTAACAAAGAAATAGAAAGCAAAGGTGTGTAACTACACGTAGAAAACACACACACAGCACATCATAACCTAAGTGAAGAGTTTTATGGACTCACTGTCTTGAAATATGGACAGATTTTGGTAATTCAGGGTCTCCATGGTGCTTGATGTGGTTGCATCCTGGAAAGACTAACAGTTAGAAAAAAAAAATTTGTTAAAACAGGGTTCCTACAGTTTCCGCTGCAGATCGACACATAATCCTGCCCAACTTTGGTTAAAATTGTTATAATGACAGTTTTCATGGATGACAGCCTGTGCAGTGTGTGTATTATTGTATATTCAGGTATATTATCTCACCTGGGCTGAACTGTCATGTGCTTGGGTCACGTCAGCCAAAGAGGACCCTGCATCATTGGGAGGAACATCTAAGCCTCCGACTGGCTCTTTAGCTCCCTCTAGTGTCACCTGAACGTCAGAGCCAAGTTCAGACACAGCTTTCAGGGAATCAAAAGTATCCGCACTGTCAGAGCAAACGCCAGACTCTGAGGGAAGAAGAAATTATAAGTATTGATAGAAAAGGAAACTGCTGCAGGCACTAATTAAAGCATCAGTAAAGAAAGCCAGACCTGTCATGTTTTCGGTTTTACTTTGGGGTCGTTGACGTCGACCGCTGCGTCCCAGGTTGGGCTTGGGTTTAATGAAGCGGCACCTCTGAGTTG
The DNA here is from genome assembly GCA_029822895.1 of Maxillicosta whitleyi. Lineage (NCBI taxonomy): Eukaryota > Metazoa > Chordata > Actinopteri > Perciformes > Neosebastidae > Maxillicosta > Maxillicosta whitleyi. The sequence goes on from JAPSES010074849.1 coordinate 5,331, forward strand.
GACAGGGCTTTCGTGAGGTCTTGGAAGAGTCAGCTGGTACATCCTGAGTTTCACTTTATGTGGGGGAAAAAAAGATAATGTTACAAGAAAAACACCTATAAGGGATACCTTTTAAACTCAGCTCTGTAAATAAAACTGCATTTTTAATAACCAGCACTTTTTTAAAATGGATATTTGCTACTTAAATATTACTGTCTTACCTTTCATGGGGAGGAGATTTGTCTTTGTTTGCTTGTTTAGTTTCACTTGTTTCAGAGCGATGTTGTCCTGCATTTTGACTTTCTACATCAGAGTGAGTTTCTGACTGCTGCTGCTGGGAGTTTTCTGGTACAGGCTCTGCTTCAGTCAGTACAGAGACGTCATGTGAATGCTGCACATTGGAGACTGTACTTGGATCACCTGCTGGTTGTGTGTTTGACTCTGCGGTCCTACTGTTTATCTCTTGCTCAGTGTTACATGGTGAAGCTGCTCCAGTGTCCAATGTCTCCACTTTGTCCTGGTTTGAGATGCAGTCACCTGTGGATTCTTCCACCGGAGGCCTTGTATTAGTTTTATTTTCAGAAACCGAGTCTGTGAACATTGTCTTGCCCTCAGCAACCCAAGATGTTGCCATGACAATACTGTCAGATGCCGCGTCCTTCTCATTTGTGCTGCCTAAAGATGTCTCTGACTCTGCACTTCCAGCGTTTGCTGAACTGAGCTCTATATTTAAAGAAGAATGTGATGGTGTCAGGCGCTGGGAGTCTCTCTCTGCAGATTCTTCTTGAGTTTTTGCACTGTTCTCTTTGACGGATTGTTGTTGTTCTGAGGTTGCATTTGAAGAACTATCTTTACAAAGCTGGTTAGAGGATTTGCTGAGGCATTTTAGCTGAGCTCTGGACTGGGTGGATCTGGGGGATGATCCCAAATTTGGTTTGGGTTTCACTTTAGGAAAGCGGCGCCTTCTTTGAGGTGCATTTTGCTCTGAGTTTTCTGAACACGAATCTGCCTGACTGGTGAAGTCAACATCTGTTTTTTTCTCTTCAGTTACAGACAGTTTCTGTGCAGTTTCATGAGCAGAATCCATATTCACTGACGACGCAAAAACTGAATCGGGTCCAATGCTTTGACTTGCGGTTTCAGAAAGGGCGGCATTGCCATTTGGTTCCGCTCCCATGTTTTTTGCTGATTTCTCTGTGGGTTGGAGGTTTGCAGTTTGGATGGAGGGTTTGTCTACAGGCTCCGAGTGTGTGACAGGGTCTTGTGTGGTTTGAGTTTCAGGTTGTTCTGTTTCTGAAGCCTGCAGTTGATTGTCTGTAGATTTTACTTTGTCAACGTGTTCCCTCCTTGTCTCTGAAGTATTTTTAACTTCCATCTCTTCTTTCTGATTTACAAGTGAGACACAAACACGGTCAGTGCTCTCACTGACTGAGGCTGAACCTGAGACTGTGATGGATGTCAATAAATTGCTATAATTAATGTCTCCTATCTTGTCAAGACATGGCAGTTTCTCATCTGTGGGCCCAACTATCAGCTGGTTTTCTGTACTGGATTCAAGCTGAGTCTCAGGATTGCAGATGTTCTGGTTCTCTGATGTACTCGGATTAGCAATTACAGAACGTTCTGCTTCCTGATGACCAGACGGCTCCTCTGGAAGTCTGACGTCACTACAGGAAATTGCTTCTGTTACGGTTGGACCAGAGTTTTGTAACTCAGAAATAGTTTCAGGAATCTGTTGTAAGTGGCTGACCTGAGAAACATCAGAAGCACTAGAGTGACCGTCCTCAACTGTCTTTAAAGATAATTTGTCATTATTTGTTTGGGAATTTGACTGTGTAGTCCTTGACGCTCTAGCAATGTTAGGCTTAGGTTTTATTTTGGAAAAGCGTCCTTTCTTAGTTTGCGAAGAAGTATTCTTTGAGCTCTCTGGGTTGGACTGCAACTGAGAATCACAAACTGTTTCTGTCTTCTGCTCACAATACGTTTCTTCACTAGGATTCATGACCGACGTGTCAGCAATCTGAGATGGCGGCCAGTCTTCTGTTGTGTTATTTTCTGGTTCCATGCTTCCAACAGTCTCTGATGGTTCTGTGATTTCATGAGCAGAAGCTACTGATATAGGACAGGTGTTTATTTCCTGTTGTACATCAGATATTGATTGATTCTCTTCCTGGTGGCTGGTGTCATTTGAAATGACTGATAAATCTGTAAATAAAAAACGCATTGCATTTTATATTGAATATATGTCAGCGTATGTCAATATAGTATAAAGAATTCTATGTTTTTACTTGGAAGATCTTCCATAGATGCTTGATTCTGTGATGGGTGGGAAAGATGAGCTACATTTCCGATGGTCAGCAGGGTTTGAGCAGCCTCATTGTAGCTCTCATCCTCAGACACTGAAACAAAATCCTCAAAAGTGTTAAATAATTCAACATATACACGACATTCAGAGTCCCTCAGAATCCCTATTTTACGTACCTTCAGTGTGCTCTGATGACAGGAAGTCTATGACATCCTGAAAGACAAGAAATGCACTTGTCACTTCATTACTTTAATCTACTCTTAACTTAGTCATTTTGTAGCAACTCTTCAAACAAAGTAATGAAATTAAGTTATGAATGATGCCAAGTCACATTAGTAATACAAGAATTTAAAGAAAAAGTAAACACATGGACAAACGTGAAAAGCAAAGAAAGGGAAAAACAAGGCAAAAGAATATCTGGTGTTCACTACATTACATGGTTGAAAAACTTACTACTAGCAGGTCCAATTGGTGTTCACAGGGTTCAGCTGTGCCTGCCTCATTTTGTGCTTGCTCACATGAGGCTTCAGGGCACAGTGCATCTTGGGAGATGCCCAACACATCAGGCATATTGGCCAAGATATCAAGCTAAGTATGGGATGAGGGGAGCCAAAGTGGAGGGTGTAAATGTTGGTATGGAGAACCATGCACAACGAAAAACAGATGCAAAATGATACAATGTTTGGTAGAGGAACGGTATTAAAAAGATAAAGGTGCTATGATGCAGGATTCAAAATGTATGGATGGTGTATCTGTGAGGGGCATGCCAAAGAAAGAGATTCTCATACCTCCTCCATTGTCTCTTCCACCTCTGTAACCAAAGGATGAGGTGAGCACAGATCGGCAGGCACAAACACGGGTGCACCGCCATCGATACTGGAGCAGGACGCATCAGAAACCATGATCGCTTCTGCCGCACTTGGCTGGTCATCCTCGTCATCACTGTCTACTGACTGGGAGGCCCTGAGGGTGATTAGTTTGGGCTTTTTAGACTCTTTGGCTGGCTGTTGCCGTGCTGATCTCCCCCTCTTGGCCGTGCCTTTAGGTTTAGCCTTGGCAGCAGAACCGGCGTGCCCTGCTGGCGAGGCAGGAGTGCTTTCAGATGCAGGGGAGTGCGTTTCCTCCTTGGCAGGATAATTCAAGTGCTGAGTGAGTTTCGGCACTCGCCCATACCTGGAAAACACAACCAACACTGATGAATAATTGATTTCTAAGAAATGATTTTTTCCAATAATAGGAACGTGTCAGGAAACCAACAGATACCTGGTTGGTCTTGGAGGCTTAACAGAAGACTCGTCATCTGATTCGACGTTTTCATCAGCTGACTCTCTCTCATTTGTTTGTCTTGATGGTGAAGCATCTTTACTAACCTAAAAGGATGACATAATTATCAGTACAAAAAAAAACAAGTAAACAAGTCAACAATCTAATGAGTCCATAATGAAAACTCTTCCATAACCTGTTCTGTTGAGGCTTCTTCACTCATGTTCTCTCCTTCGTTATCTGACATGTTGTCTTTGGACTTTGTAGAGGATGGGGGAGGTTTTTTACTCCTCTTCAGATTTGGCGCTCTCCCTCGCTTTGCAGGCGTAATGTCTGCGTTGTCTTTAGGAACATCATGCCTGTATAGGACAACAGATTGTGAGATTTTCAATACAAGTCCAAAGGCATAAAAAGACGTTTACTTTAAAAGTTAATAACTGAATTACTGGTCTGAAGTTGTGTGGTCTTCAGGAAGAGCTGCTTCAGTATCCGTGGGTACACTGGCCTCAACTGGATGTAAAAAGAAACACATCGCAGTTATAAGCATGTGGAAGAGACACGGCTAATCTTGTCGGTGGTGACATGGTGGTGCAGTGATTAACATGAAAGTCCTAGGTTTGAATCCAAATCCAACTGAAGGGGGGGGGAGTTTTGTATGGTATGTTCTCCCTGTGCTTGCATGGGTTCATTCTGGGTACTCGGGCTTCCTCCTATCATACAAAGACATGCAGTAATGAGTTAATTGTTTAAAATAAAAACAAAAAACATAGGAGTGAATGTGGTCGTGATTGGCTGTTTGTCTCTATATTCAAGGGTTTCTATTGTCATTTTCACCGTGCTCTTCCATACATACAGAGGATGAGATTTTGTTCCTTAATCCTTTCATGCATGAATTATGAGAGACTTAATCAAGATTTTTTTCCTGAGTGTTTTTAATCCTCTAAGTATTAAAAAACAAAGTGACTGAATTTTTTTTTTATGAACCTATTTTTGAGTGAGTTACAAAAATCATACATTTAATTTTCGAAACAAAGAAATACAATTACTGATATACTGTTTGAAAACTATGAAATATTTTTTTAATGCAGCTACTCTGATATTTTCTCACATTTGAACATACTCTAATACATTAGTCACTTCATGGAGATAATACGCCAAATAAAAAAAACTTTTTGTTTAAGAAAACCCTGTTAATTATAGTCTAATAATAGACCGTGTTTGTTAACAAACTCACGGGTAGCTCCCACGTGGGTATTAATAGTTCATTGTAAAAGTTTGTTTAGT
>JAPSES010074850.1:0-10161 GCA_029822895.1 Maxillicosta whitleyi
TGCCAAACATTGTGTATTATTCAAACTCACCTAATTCAGCTGGATAGCTGTTATCAACAGTACTAAAACCCTTTAAATAAGTAAGGAAGATAAATAACTTTAAATTTTAATACATGCTCGTGTAGGCCGGTATCAGATCGGAAGTGCAAAAACCTGGATCGGGACATCCCTAGTATCTATATCAGACTGTGGGCTTACAGAACCAATCAGGTGGAATAGATGATTTTCCACGGCACACCTGATGACTTCTCATGACACACTAATGTGCCACAGCACACTGGTTGGGAAACACTGCTGTAGGTGATCTACAATCAACTGACTATTTCACACCTTCTCAGATTGATTCCACCCTGCCTGAGACGCTTTCCCTCATTGTGCACACTTTGGAGCTACAGAGGAACCCAGCCACTGCCTTCACCCAACCTCCACGCTGTTACAGATACCACTTTTTCTACTGCCACTCCAAAGCCTTGTCTTTGTTTTCTACTGCTACAGCCACGCTGCTCCATTGTCCTTCAACTCCCACAGCTACTGCTACAAGATTCACCCCCCAACACCCAGTACAATAAGACGACCTTCATCAAAGCGGTCATTGCGGTCATTCCACGACCATTCAAACGGACTTCCTCCTCCTCTTCCCCCTCCACTTCCCTTTTTCCCCATTGAAGATTCAATAAACTTATATTTGTTCCTTAAATCAACTTCTGCCTCTGGTTCCGCTGTTCTGGTCCAAATCTCTCTACCAACACCTGACATTTTCTCTCACCATTTATTATAATGCCATTCTCTGTATTTTGTATTTTACCAATATAAATAAGGTATTTTCCTATATTTAATCTACTTTTCACTGAAGATGTTTATAAAAGTTTAGACTGAAGTTGAGGGTTATTGTATCAAAAACAAAAAAACTGAAGGAAAAAGTGACTTTTTCAGGTAAAATGTAAGTGAAGATGCTTCGATCGTATACAACATGGTTAGAAACTGGTTTTATTTTTACACGTTCTTTTTTTTATCTGTCTATCTTCAGGCTGATAACAGTACTGACACTAACTTTACATTCAGTTCATTCTTTTTCTTTGTGTGTGGTGCCATTCAGTTGAAAAACAACCTCATAATAATGTAATTGCATAAGCACATGCAACCACTGTAGCCAAGATGATAATAATAAGGATTCTTCTTCTTGCTATTATTTTTTAACCATTATGACGGTGTAACACAAGGAAATAACATTTCCAAAAATACATTAGCTGGGTTATGACGCACTGATCTTACCACCTGATCCCTCCCACTTCTCATATATTAGAGCCAATAGGATTACAGTGATGTGACTGCCGTGCTCATACGGGGGTGTGTTGTGAGTCTTTTAAAAGGGTGTGAAAACATGCTTTTTCTGTTGATCATGTAGGTAAATATTACATTTAAAAGAAACACATTCAAAGACAGTTCTGATCAAATTGCTTGAAGTATTTGTTGTTTGATGAGTGCAGTGATAAATAAAACAAATCACAAACCTGTCAGTATCTGGATACATTTGCCTAAATATCATTCACTCAAGGTGCATGTGCAGTAGTATGTCTGTGAGCAAATGTGAAGTCTAGAGTGGACAAACAAAAGAGGCAGTTATTGTTTTATAAACAACAAGCAAATGAAATGATCGTCCACTGAAGCTCTAGTACACAGGTGTCAAAACATGCAGCCTGGGGGGCAAATCTGTCCGCTCAAGGGTCCGATCCAGCCCCTGGAATGAATTTGTGAAATGCAAAAATGACACTGAAGATATGAACAATCAAGGATTTTAAAATCATTTTAAGTCAATTTAATCTAAAGTGGATCAGACCTGTAATACTATTGCAATAACCTAGAGATAATGAAAACTGCTCATTTTTCTCTTTGTTTCAGTGTAAAAAATGAAAAAGGAAAATTACACAAAAATGTTTACATTTACAGACTAACCTTTTATTAAAAAAAAAAAAAAAAAGTGAATAACCGGAAATCTCTCAAGAGAAATCTATGGAATTTTAGTAATATTCTGCTTGTTTAATGTTTAAATTTAATGTTTTGTGCATTTGTGGATCCACTGTGATCTCTAAGTTGTGATTCACAAATATAAATGATAAACTATAATATTGTTAACATTGCACTTAGTTTATTTAAGAATTTTCAGGCCAAGTCATAGATATAAACATTTTCAGTACGGAATTTTATTTTTTTCATTCAAACATGATCCTATTATTTATATTATTCCACTGGTCCGGCCCACTTTTTTCTTTCTTTTTTCTTTTCTTTTTTTTTTTTTTACATTACATCACCTGATCACTGCCAAACAAAACAGCTCAAACCTGTTTGTGAACATGCATTTGCTAAAGCGACCAAAGTTGTGCATAATGCTGGGGTGGTCATGGAGATAAAATGGTTCAAACATTTTATTTTATATTTTATGCTGTCAGGAGGTGAATGTGGTAAGTGCCATTTAATGATGATGGGACCAACTGAAGCTAAATAAATAATCTGTAATGTTGTGATGAATGTCTGTGAGTTAAATGCACCATGCATGGCTTTGAAAGAACTTAACAGGGGTTTTAATTAAAATGTCGTCAGTGAAGGGTCTTATTGTTGGGTCATTTAAAACGACTTGTGAGTGATGGTGAAAATCAGTAGCTGCTTCTGAAGTTTAGAAAAACAATGTTGTTGTTGTTGTGATTAAACTGAAAAAAGAAAACACCCGACCAGGAAGCCGCACCTCAAAAAACTCAGTATTAACTATGAACTACTGTAAATGTTTAAATACTCTGGATATAATGATCTGATAATGAAACTAAAGAGGATTTTCTGCAGTAGATTTACATTGAATTATTTTATACTTTTTGCTGCTTACCTTCAATTTATACTACTTCTGTGTATTTATACTTTTTATGGGTGTTAGCTTGTGTTGATGCTACAGTGTATTTCCTCTTACCTTCTATTTATTTTTATTTTAATGCTCTTAAGTCTGTCTCATACCATTTTAAAATATTTGCCTTGATCTTGAGTTGCCGTACAGTAAATTTCTCTTTTCTTTCTTTCATGATCTTGGCTTTTACTCATAAATAAAACATAATTTAAAAAAAAGTAGAATTATGAAACATGAATCTCTTCAAAACGTATGTAAATTATATGATTTAAATCTTAATTCAATTAAAATAATAAAGCAAGTTTCTTGGTCATGAGATTTGGTGAACACAACCAATGAAAGTATTCTACAGATGCATACAGTATTTATGTCTAAGAGCAGATGAAGTACTTTATGTTTGTTTAAAAAATATAATAGATATAATATATAGATATAGAATAAAAATATAATAGACTAAAAAACAGTATGAAAGAATGAAAATCACTGTGAAACATCATCATTCTACTTCAGTCCATCTGTGCAATATATCTATAACACAACATGTGCAATTATAACATAACATGTGCAATATGTTCAATTATTTATTATTAATGTCCTTTCATACCCACGTCCACTGTACATACCGTTAAATTACTCACTTATTTCAGATTTTATATATTTATTACTCTGGTGTGAAGTCCTGTACATATTTTATCTTTTCCTTGTAAATATTGTATCTTATATCACTTGTTTACTTTTTTTTTAGTAACATTTTATATATTTTGCACTGATAGGAGACGCTCCGATTTCGTTTTATAATGTGAAATGACAATAAAGGGCATTTTGATTCTGATTCTGATTCTGAATAGAATGTTGATGTTTGTTTTTCAGGTTCCCATTCTCTGTCGTTCCTGTCCACAGGGCGTATGACACCAAAAGATCAACGTCTTTTTGAGCAGGTTACCATATATGATGGCGTTCCAATCTCATACTGTAACAGCTGGAACAGAAGGGAACAAATCAAACCTACAGTGGAAGTGAACCCTTTATATGAAACCTGTGATAACGCCTGTGACGATATGACCGAGGCTATGCATAAAATCCCAACGCTGATCAACAGCACAGTGTGTAAGGCTGCAAAATAGTGTTTGTGTTTTGCACAGAGATGTATAAAGTACTGGAGTAAAGTAGTGGAGTAGAAGTACCAGTACCATCTTATCAAAATGACTTGAGTAAAAGTAAAAGTACCTCACTCAAGTGGAAGTACAAAAGTATTCAAAAAGCTTTGTACTTAAGTATATAGCAAGTAGAAGTACTGCAAATTATGCTACTTGAGTACTTCAAGTAAAAGTACTGCATAAAAGAAAGTAGTCAAAAGTTTGAATACCATTTGGCTTATTATCAGAGCTCATTGTAAAACAAGAAAAAGTATACAAATAGTGCTGCAAATATTACAATGCTTTAAAAAGGGGCTCCCACTCCCTCTTTGTGCTTCAAGTATTATGCATTAAACTAAAACCAAAGTGAAAAGTGCACAAAAGCTGCATCAAATAAAAACTGCAGTTTTGCGCTCTGGCATACAACCAAGTAATGAGTAACAAAAACAGCACATGAAAACTACATCGGAGTAGAAGTATTAAATTCTTCAGAAAAATGTAGTGCAGTAAATGTACAATTATGAGAAAAATATATTACTCCAAAAAAGTACAAATACTGAATTTTAGTACTCAAGGACAGTACTTTGTTACTTCTACTTCGTTATTATACATCTCTGGTTATGCAACATATTTTACATAGAAGCTGCTGTGGAGCGTAAAAATGAAACTGAAAGTTGTTTTTCTTTCTAGATGTTGTGCAACGGAGGCGTGGCTGTATCCAGTCAGCAGATAGGAGTGTCTCTGCTTTTGAAGCCTGGGCGTTGAACGGATTGGACTTATTAACTTTCGATTCTGAATCCCAGAAATGGACGGCCCACTCCCCCTCTGCAAAAACACTTCAACAAATATGGAATAAAAACAAACGAAGAAACATAGATTTCAGTACCTTTATCAAATATACTTGTCCACAGATGATCCAGAAAATTACTCTCAAAACAACAGCAGAAAACACAGGTGAGAGTTAAACAGTAACACACACACAAAACGCCCCAAACTGAAAGATGTGAGCCCTGTAGTGATGTATTTTATCAATACACAATGAAACTGGTCCCTAAAAGCAGCACATGGGGGCTAAAAATTCAAAGCAGATGTCGACTAATGTTATGAAGCAAGTTTAGCATTTGGAGAATTTAAGAAATATATATTTACTGACATAATATAAACCATTTTTCAGATTTAACACCTTTTTATTTTAGCTTAGTGATTTACCCCGCTGACTTTGGTGTGGAAAGTTGCTGGTTCAAATCCCAGGTGGGCCTTTAGGCATGGCTCTCTGCACTATATCTATACCTTTTTAAGTCACTTTGTATAAAAGTGTGAACCAAATGTAACGTAAATGATGTGACAAAAACCTGCATGTGAAAATTACACGCTGCACTTTTTTCAAATATCTTTTTCTTTTTGCCGCTGTTGCAAAATCACTCATGATTTATTTGTGTTTAAATGGGCGGGTTCTGCGTGTAATTTGAGTGGACACGATGGGTTACACATGAAACCTGGAATGAGACTGCTGATTCATGAAAATCCTGCATGTCTGGATTAGGAAAACCACTAGGATCACCAAATTTAACAGTGTCTTTAAATGGGTGGGTTCCGCGTGTAACTTGAGTGGACACGATGGGTTACACATGAAACCTGGAATGAGACTGCTGATTCATGAAAATCCTGCATGTCTGGATTAGGAAAACCACTAGGATCACCAAATTTAACAGCGTCTTTATTTATAGCGGTACATAAAATCATTTAGAGCCATGTTCTCCAGATAAAATACACTGACACCCAGGTAGTTTTTCAGTGTGATGAAATAATCACTAATCAGTACTAATACCACTGCTCCTGTCAGTGGGCACAATGTTATAGCTGATCAGTGTATGATAGCAAGAGTTGGAATGACATTTATAAATCTCCCAGGCAAAATTCATTTAAAATATACAATAGCTCAAAATAAAATCTAATAATTAATTGCAATGCATTATTTGTTTAAATGTGATGGAAACATAGCTATAATGTAGTGTTATGTTCAGTTAAAGTTTTTAGTGTTGTTGGTTAATTGTTTTAGAGCCTTAAGGCAAAAGGGACAAAAGACCCCTGACTATTTAGACCTGGGGTATGTTTTTTGGACACAGGTTTTTTTTTTTTTAACCCTTTGGGCTCTAGAGTTGTTGTTGTTGTTCTTTTTAATATTCAATTTTGATATCAAAATTTCAAAAAGTTATTGCTTGTGACAGTATTGTAACTTTGGCACTTGAAGGGTTAATTTGTTGAATTCTTAGGGCAGTTGCTTAAACTTAAAAAATACACATATATATAGTGTAGCTAAACGAAAGGTTTCAGTGGTGTAAATCCCAGTTTGGTTAATTAAGTATATAATTACTTGAGGTTAGATTCGAACCTACAACTTGCTTCCTGTGGCGGTAAAAGTAACAACCACCGAACCACATCTTCATGTGATATGACTATGTGACACTTCTGTTGTAGCTTATTTAATCTCACCTAATCTTTCGAAAGCTGTCCAACACAGAATTGAAAATGTTATTGTTATTCTTCATAATGAATAAATATAAAAGCAACTTCAGTAAAAAAAAAAAAAAAAAATACATAAATAAAATAAAATATACAGTCATCATTACTTAACCACTATGATTTTGATTTATTTTCATCATGAAATTGTTTATTGTTTCCATAAATTTCAAACAATGGAAGTGTACACATTTGAGGCAGTTTCTTAAACAAAATAAATACATAATGTTTATTATAAAATGTATTCCTAACTTCACACGGGTAATTTTTAGCTTCATAAAGTATTAATATTACGTTGTTTCTTTTCAGAGCTGCGTGTATTTGCCAAACCTACTGACGACACATCCCTGGTACAACTAAGGTGTCATCTGGCAACTACTGACAAATCTGTGACTTCAGTGGATCTGGTTGTAGACGGAGCTTCTGGGGTGGACTGGACATCTGTGATTGGACCGTTACCATCTGGAGACAGATCTGTGATCTTCAGACTGACAGCCCGGATCTCCCTCAAACAAAAAAGCAGCACGTACAGCTGCTCAGTAAAAACAGGAGCACATAAAATCACTGTTTTCTGGGGTGAGATGTCTTCTTACCTGTTTATTGCTTGGATGCTTCTATGAAACTGGCTACAATGTTGTACCTTTTTTAGACCCAATATTAAAAAATAAATGTAGACATATTTCCTCCCATCATGTACCTAATGATGACCCCAGATAAATGCAAGAAAAATTATAGTATTGCTCTGAGCCATCCTAAAACTAATGCATTTTTGATTAAAAAAAAATATTGGGGCCAAAAATAGAACCAAAACTGTGACATGGAAAGCTACATATATACCATTATAAATAAAGACACTGTTGATTCTAGTGTTTTTTCTAATCCAGACATGCAGGTTTTTAATAAACTAGCAGTCTCATTCCAGGTTTCGTGTGTAACCCATCGTGTCCATTTCCATTACATGTGGAACCTGCCCACACAAACAAATCACAAATGATTTTGTAACAGCGATTGTTTTTGTCAAACACTCTTCTTTCCATACTTAGTTCAGTTCCCATAAATGTACCTGTGAGAAAATGAAGACATATTTTTTTAAAAATAGTAGCGTGTAATTTTTGCGTCCTTGACCATGTTACATGCAGATTTTTGTATTAAATATAATCTAAAATAATATAAAAATGTGTTTTATTTGAAAGATAGTTTCTCTTTTATCTTAATTAAAATAGACCCAAAGTGCTAATAATAACATTAGTCTATATCTGGTTTGAATTTTTAGTCACATGTCTTGTTTTTAGGGACCAGTTTCATAGAAGCAATCCAACAAAAGAGTAAACATTCTGAGAATATATTCTAATTAACAAAGTCTGGTGTCATTTTAACTCTGTTTGCCAGCTTACATCACTCTCTCTGTCCTGATCTCAGTTTTCTGCACTGCCTGATTTCTTATAATGAATCACTTCTGTATCAAAATGCTCAGGATTTTGTTTCTTTACAGATGGAAAAACACTTGATGGAACACTTCTCTTTTTTAATGGAAACTGGATAACTCTAGCTGTTATAATAGGACTTGGTATCCTGGCTATTTCAACAGTCATAATACTCTATGGATGGAATCTTCTTCAGAATTATGGTGAGGCTTGTCTTTGTAGGCATTTTTCTGTGCATGAAAGTATAATAAGCAACACTTAAATATTCCTTTTTGTTTTTTTAACTTTAAATAAGCAGTTCAGATGTTATAGGACGTCATAATGTAAATAAGTTAATATTCTCTAGATAGTATGCAGTCAGATACGATAAGAATAAAGATAAAGCTAAGATAACATGTACTTTATTAATATCCATGGGGGGAGGGGGGGTCAAATGTACAGCAGCATAAGACAATATCACATAATGATGATGATGATGATGATGATGATGGTATTGTATGACAGGAGAATCACATACAGTAGAAAAAAATACAGTAAAAAGATACTATATACTGTATATATATATATATATATATAGTCACTTTGTTGAAGTGACTAAAAATGAGCAAACATTGAGAATTACATTTACATTACAGATAAGTGTTTACATTTTTGTGGATTTCATTCATGTTGATTGATTCATTTTATTGTAATTATATTACGAAGTATAGGACACGTGCTGTCTTTGAATACATTTATGAACAGAGCAACTCCACGAAAGATCAATAAACAGTCAGACCCTGTCAGTGATCCTTATTCTTAGTCTGTTTATTTTATTATTTTTTTTAATAACCTCTTAACTTTAATAACTGTCCTGGTTTTGCTGACCGCACATTATCCTGTCATACAATACCAACGTAATCTCTGCATTTTATATTAACGGTGAATTTCATTTGTGTTGCAGTCAGAAGGTCTCAGTCACCTCCAAAGAAGGATCCAGAACTGATAAGGTTCATCAAAGATTCGTCCATTCTAGAACTTAAGATTACTGTTCTCGTGGAGGATCACAATGACTATCTTAATCAATGGGAAGAGAAGAAAAACGAAGAAGACCAAAACCTGTATGATCCAGAGTACTTTGCTCAACGTAAAAAAGTGAATCAACAAACTATTGATAATGAACAGTGAGCAGTTACTGTTCAGGAATGTTAAAAGATAGAAGTGTCAGTTTTGGGTAGCTCCCTGGTTTATGCCACTGACTTTGGTGCAGAAGATGGCTGGTTTGAAACCCAGGTGACCCTTGTCTCACCACCTTGGGGACCTTGATCTCTAACTCTGGAACTCCTCAGAAATATCACTTCTCTTTAAATCTAAACGCAAAACCCATGTTTAAGTCTGCTTTCTCTTTTTTACCACAATTGCACTGACTATTTTTTTAAAACTTGTTTTTAACCTGTTTATTGTACATTTCTTGTTTATTGTATTGTACAGTTTATAAAAAACTATTTTTTTATTATCATTATTGTCGTTATTATTGTCTCACAATTTAGTTAAAGTATGCTTATTTTGGTGTGCACATGTCAGTTAAAGTGTTCAAATGCTTTACTTACACCTGTCTGACAGGCTTGGCTACTATTTAATGAGCTGGAAGGCACTACTGCCACAAAGACCGAAGGGGGGAAATACTGTTTGTCTCTTAGTGTTCATTTAGTTGCTTAATTCTTGGTTTAAAATTGCGTTACTTTTTCACAGTTAGTACTTTGTGTTTAGTTATGATGATTTGCTCTTTATGCTACTTTCACTAAGTTAATGGTTGGGTTTAATTTCTCGGTATAATGCCTCCCTCTTGTGTTTAGTTTGGGTCAGTCCCCTTCTACTTAAGCCCACCTTTGATCAGCGTCTGGTTTGGTCATTTTTGTTCTGTTGCTGTTACAGTTGAAGTGATCTAATTCGGGCCCAAACGTGTTTCATTTTGTTAACTGCCATTTTTTTTTTTTTTTTTTTTTGGTAGTAATGAGTTTTCACAGACACAAAATTCGAAGTACACAAAGCACTACTTGGAACCTTAATGACACAGTGCTCAATTATGACATCTAGTGGTCAATAAAATGAACTGCAAATTCAACAAATTAACGTTTAGATGGAATAAATTGACATAAACAAAGAATAAAACCTGGGATGAATGAGCCCATGATAAAGAGTTTTTGTTTTA
>JAPSES010074852.1:0-10158 GCA_029822895.1 Maxillicosta whitleyi
CGGGGTGTCAGTCACAATATGTGGGGGAACTGTGCTGCTTGGCAGAGGTTTGCGCTCTCTGAGTGCTTTTCTAGTTTATATCTGGCACAATAAGTACATTCTCTTTTGGAGTAAGGCTTTTTTTTCAGTCGTCTACCTCATGTTTTAAATAAATGTTTGCTGATATTTGAAATTAGATGGACTTCATGCATGGGAGGCAGGTTGTTAGGACAGAGACACTATAGAAAATGGATGAAACTTGTTCTTCTTAATTGGGGAAATCAGGTCTTACTCTCGGGGATGAACTGGATGAGCAGAAGAACTCCTCCTCCAATGACAAGGAATAATGACAGAAGGGCTCTTCTTGGACATTTTTTTAGGAGCCAGGTTGAAACTACATAGGCTGGGACCTCAGAGGTGGCTGATAAAAAACAGTTCATGAAGGGGTTTCCACTCAAGTTTGAGGTATTCAGAGATAATCCAAAATACCCAATATTTATGGCCATCCTGTGACAGAACAGAAAAGGACACGTTTAAGGAACTTCAGAGAAACGTCCTATTTGTTTGCTGCGATCGTCAAACCACTTTTGCCTTAGACACTTGATTAATCCTCAAATACATAAGATAAGATAAGATAAGATAAGATAAGATAAGATTTATCCCAACCACAAATGTGTGAAAAATTAAAATTTGGGGAGAAAAATAAGAAATTTGGTATTTATATAAATATCTATAGAAATAAAGAATAAGAATTAAAATTTTTAAAACTTAATCTTATTTACATATTTACATCATCATGGCTGCTGTGTGATATGGGAGGTGGGTTTACTGGAAAATGTTATAAAGTTTACAAAAGGAAAGGAGCCTCTGATACAATATTACTGGAAGATACAACTAAAGATAAATAATAACTATTTTGTTCTTTGCAAAAATCGGAATGACTCACCATAAAACAAGACACATGAGTGTGATGCACCTTATGTTCTTGGATCTCAGGACATCTAGTATTGTATATGACCTGGTCTGAGACGTAGCCTGTTGAGGAAACCAGTGCAAGCAAAATAAATGGATTAATTTCTGCCCAGTGGTTCAGCGCCTCAATATGTGTAGAATCTCAGGAGGATTATTTTTAACAATGTGCAATCCAGTAGCTGAAGCACCATCATAGCTTAAAATTAACAGCACTCTGTAAAAAAAATAAAAATGCTAGTAATTCAATGGAAAATAACTTTGAGATATTCCACTGTTTGCAAGAACATACATTTGCAAACTTTATTTTGGATAAATTCATTTTGCCTCTGTCATGCACAGTGAAAGTGACACTAACATAAGGTTAAAATACTGTTGGAAAAATAACAACAAATTCGTGGCATAAAGCACATATTGTTCAACACTTGGCAATAGTCCTGGCTCTGAAATTAGATTAGATCAGACAAACTAAAGTATGTTAATAAGGGTTATATGTGAACTTCACCTCGGTCTCTTTAAAAATGACAGGCGGTGCTTCCACTTTGTTTTTTCTCGCAGCATTTCTCACTATAACGTCTGCCTCCTCCACTCTTCCCTGAGTGATCAACCACCGCGGTGACTCTGGAATGAACCTGTCCGAAAAGTTTAGCTCTAATGAATGCCAACAGTATAGAATTTGGAATGTTACAGCATCATATTAAATGTGAAAGTATAAGCATAGTATTGTTAGAAATACGTCAGTGCAAAATTTGGAGTAATTTACCACCACAGTGGAATATAGACCACAGAAGTTGTGGCCAAAACGGCGAGAAGAGTCCTCCATTCCCTGATGCCATATGCAATCCATGGTAGGGTCATATATCCAATACAATAGAAAAGGAAGGCCCCAAGAGTTGTAAAGAGCACACGCATAGTTTTACTCAGCAGTTCTGTTCCTGTTTTTTAAAAAAAATTATTAAATCATTAAAAATCATAATTACGTAATGTACATTAGACTAACAGACTAATGATTATTACATGAAATCTGTTATTCCTGAAGGAAAGTTGCAGCTGAAGGAGCATTGAACATGAAGTTGAGAGATTATGTTTTATGATTCCTACCAAGTACAAATGCAGAAATATAAAGGGATATCTGAGAGGCTCCAACAAAGAGAAACATAATACAGAACATCCTCCACGAGTGCGAAAAAGACTGCAGCAGAACCGCAACACACTGGGCCCCAAGAGAGATGAAAACAACCTTCTTTCTTCCAAACCTAAAAGGAATGAGATTGAGATTTTAGATTAGATTAAATTAGATGCACATATACAAGTAAAAAGCAGAAGCAATCAGTAGACGAATATGTATATACATGATATAATATGGTTTGAGATTTACTGTATAGTATCATTTGATTCTTCCTAGACAGACTTTCTTTGGAACAAAGCAGCAGAAAATCAATTAATTTAGAAAGAATGAATAATGTAACAAATGTAAAGAATGGGATTACGGATTGTATATAAGTATGTATTTAAAACGCCAGGAAAGTCTCATAATCCTTTCTGTGTTTTAAGGCATATTTTGTAAAACCTTTGTTTTTCATTATTTTATTATTATTATTATTATTATTATTATTGTTGTTTATTTTTGTAGGTTTATTATTGTAGCAATTTATTTGTTTAAAGTTAAATAAGCAAGCAATCGTAAATTAAATGTGGATTTCGCCGATTTTATTTTGTTATTTGCAAACTTCCGGTTCGCGATCTTTCACTTCCTGTTTTGGTAATATGGCAGAACTTTACTACGAAAATCTACTGCTGCTGATTAAAAACGCTATCAAAACATCCTGCAGTCACAGCGAAATATTGGAGAGGCAATGCTGTACGTTTATAAAGCTTTGTTAACATAGTTTTAAGATTTGTTGCTGAGATATTGTTACATATGTTGTTTTTATTCTTTACAGTTTTCACCGGTTGTGTGGATAACATGCATGTTGAAGAGGAAACTACAGTAAAAGGAAACTCTTCACGTCTCATCTTTGGCTTCGGTTTAACTTGGTGTTTAGTCACTTCACTCACTGTGCAAGACACTAAACTTTCATTTAGACCTAATACTAGACGTCAAAACACTATCTTCATATAATTTAGCCGCATATACTGAATGAACTGAATGAGCTCTGTGCAGCTTTTTGCATTATGTTAAGCAGTTAAACTATCAAACCATTTTGCAGCTGATTAATACATCAGCTAAATAAAGTACAGGTGTCACATGACATTTGAGTAGCTACTGCAGTGACTAGCTAATACCCTAGAAATATTCTCAAAGACTGTAGATTAACAGATTAGGACTTTTGAATTCACCTGACACTCACATTACTTGATTTGCAAACACCTGAATACCCATCGGGTTTGCCACTGACCCATTTTAGAATCAAGGTTGGGGCTATTTTCATATTTTAGATATGTTATGTGAGCCAAAGTGAAAAGGAGAGGAGCTTCAGCTTGTACATGAATTTAAATATCTTCGCGTCATCCTTGACTTAAATTTAACTTTTAAAAAACATGTTAAAAATATATGGAAAACTGTCGATTTTAATCTTACAATACGATGCTTTATTATCATTATGCAAAATGTACAATGAAATTTAGGCACACTAAGGACACTCACTCATACATAGTAATAATAATAAATAGCAATAACTATAAAAAAATAGAATAAAAAAACAAAATATGCATCACTCACATATCAACATCCATTCATTCATTCCCTCACACATCAGCATTCATTCATTAATCACGTAGCAATACATCACACACACACATCAGGGCCAATGTATGAAAAAGTGCAAATAAAAATGTTGATTTTAGGCAAATTAGATTCTTCCTGCAAAATTGTTTCTTCATTGTATGATTGTTACTTATACAATATTGTATCATCAACTGGTCACTGGCAAGCTTGACACTACACACTAAAACCAATGGGATCTCTCTTAAAAAAAAAAAAAAAAAGCTGTAATAGTATTGGATATGAAATCCCTTTCTTTCGGCAATTGCCCTATACCCAAGAATCCAATATTCTAAGAAATTTTAATTTGCTTGCTCTGTCTGTAACATCTTGCATGGACTTGCTGCACTGCACTTGGAGGGATTCATTATGTTCAAATCCAGCACCAGTGGGAGAGTAACCAGAGCCCCCACCTCCATGTGTCTGTGCAGAACCACATACCTTTCAGTAAACAGGTGTTATCAGTCAAAGGTACTGAGATTTGGAATGTGGTTCCAGATCCCATAAGAGACTGTACCACATTTAACATGTTCAAAGACAATAAAAAAGAAGAAAACAAATCTGTCAACACTACTTTTATGCTTTTCTGAGTCTTCTCTCTGTGTTACTGTCATTAGTGTGTGCCATTTGCCATAATGTTTTGTATTTGTTATTTGTAATTCTTGTCATTATAATGTGATTTCTTCTGACCTGCCAGGGACTGCAGATAGAATGTAGGCTTAGGCTAATTCTTGTTTATATTTAATTTTCAAAAAAAAAAAAAAAAAAAAAAAACATGGTTAAAAGTTAGTAGATGTTCCCATTTAAATTAAATAAAATCCATACATTTTATGCTTGTGTTAAAACCATAACCTTAAACCTAAACAAGTTAAGATAAAGATAACAGTTGAAGATGATTGACTTTTTTTTAAAACTCCTCTGGGGGGTCAAGGTGCACTGGTGGAGGGTGTCTGCTGGTATGCAAGACTTTTATGTGAAAGACCTGATGCAGCTAGAAATAGGGATAAGAGTTTGCAGAGTTCTGGGAAAAGACTAGATGTAAAAAGTTTAATCAGTAGATACTAAGTATACTATCGCATGTCCCCATAAACCGTGTTTAACTGAATTACTGAGAAACTCTTCATAAAACACACAATTGCCTACGAAGTCATCCTTTTGGCCAAATTCTGATGTCTGCACAACTTTACTGTCCTAACACTGATTAATGTTTTATACAGATTTCACAGACTTTGGCCAATAAATATTATTTATATTTTATTTATATTTTTTTTTTACATTATTATTTAGTTATTTTAGTTCAGGGGCAACATTCAGCCCAATATGATCTAAGGGGGCCGAAATTATGAGAATTGTGTTCACATCTACAAAGTTTTCCTAAAAATCTGAATGAAAGGAACAACTTCAAATGTGTTTTGAAAAATAAATGCAATTTAATAAATATTCTGCCTCAGTTCATCATTTATACATGTTCATTCTAACGTACAAATCAGGGTCTATATAAGGGACTATTTTTGACACATTTCAAGTTATTCACTTTTTTTTTTTTTGTAAAAGTAGTTTGTTAATGTAAACATTGTCGTGTAATTTTACTTTTTTTTTCACCAAAACAAAGAGAAAATTTGCATTTGTTATTATTTATAGGATATTATGTTCATGCTTTACTGCTCTGACCCAGCTGTTTGTATGTGGAACTGGAATTAACAAGGTTTTGACACCATTTATTGTTAATTTCTTCACAAATTCATCCCGGGGGCCGGATCGGACCCTTTAGTGGGCTGGATTTGGCCCCCGGGCTGCATGTTGGACACCTATGACTTAGACAATTATGCTTTGAGACTAATGATATATATTATGACACAAGTAGTATGATGCCTGACAGCACTTTACATTAAATTTGGTTGATGCTTTTATCCAAAGTATAGGCATGTATAGTGTAAGAACCTTGCCCAAGGGCCCATCTGGGATTTGAACTGGCAACCATTTGTATTAAACTCAGTGTAAACCACTAAGCTATCCAGTAATAAGTACTTAGTATGTAGATAGATTCTAGATAATAAAGAAAAACCCTTTACAGTATATAGTTGGGATCTTTTTATGCAGTCAGAATAATTAACACTTACATCCTTTCTCAAATGAAAACATAAATATAAGAACTGATATAATGTTTTTGTGGTTTGATAAAGCACAAAAAGAAATGTTGTATTTTCTCACAGTCCTTGTATACATGGACCTTTCTTTAAATCTTTATTTTAGTCTTTGAAATTGTCCAGTTTGACAGCATGTGCAAAAAGTCCACAACCTCAAGGACCCCAACCCCCTACGTCTCGACCCCTGGCTGTACAGTTTTCACAGCTGCAGATTAGCTAAACCCATCCTCGTAGCTTACACAAGTGTTCTTTACTGCTGAGTCCTGATTTTTTCACTTCAGGGTCTTGAAATGACCAACGATTTGCCAGAAAACTGAACAGAACAGGTGGAAACACAGTTGTGATCCCTGGTTTAGTGTCTTTTTGATCGTCCTATGGACATAATGACGTATAATTCTGCTCTTTGGGATTCTAGACTAGACTGATGAAGGCTGAAAACTGCAGCACATGGACACATACGGGAAAAGACTCTTTCAAATATGATGAATTTAAACAGTAGATGGAGCTGTTGTAATAATTTTCGATGCCAAGCAAATATATCCTCAACTAATCCTGCTTTTCTGATGTAGGATAATCCCAGCAGTCAGTCATTCTCTTACTTCTTTCATGAAATTTTAAAAAATCTCTTTCATTTGTTTTCAGTAACATTTGTACCGTGTCAGAGACAGATGGAATAACACGTTATTTAGTAAAGGAGAGAAAAATATTCAACCGTTGAGTAGATCTGAGTGATAAAAAAGGATGAGATACCTGTCAGAAAGCTGTCCTGAGATTAGAGACCCAACGAGGTAGCCAACAAAAAGGGTTGAGGATGCAAAGGGAACTTTCCATTGGTCATCACAAACAAGGTCCCACTGTGAAAAGATGTGATTTATATATTTGGCACCAACAATATGATAAGAATTATAAGTGACAATGCAGGTACATAGGCTTACTGACCTCAGTGACTATATTGGACTGGTAGATGTCTTTGCTGTAGATCCATCCATCTAAACAAAGCTCCTGCTCCAGCTCGGTGACATTGACATCTTTTCCAGGGATATATCCTTCAGCAGAAAGATTCCTAACAACGTTCAGTTTATATCGACTGCACTGGCTCTGCACTTCCTCGCCGTCCACTATTGTAAAGGGAATGATTGCATTTCTCCATTCTTCCGTTAGGTTGATATCCGGAATGAGACAGTGATGTTTGGGAGCAGCTCCGACAAACACGATGTAAAGTCCATTGAATCCAGTGGAGACAAAAACTGTGTTTAAAAGGAAGAATGTGGTCCAGAAGTAAGGGCCAGTCTGTCCGAGGAATGCAGTATCTTCGTCAAAGTCACCCATTCTTTGTTTAAAAAAAAAAAAAAAAAAAAAATTGTCCCTGTCGTCTAAGATGTGGTGTCCTTCTTTAGGATTTAAGATCAGGACAGTGTGGTCGGGTTAAGCTCCCTGTGGGGCAGTGGTGCACTGGCCCCTCGGTGGGATGGAGTCACTTTCAAGTACTGAAACTAAACCTCCTTTCAAGGGGACAATGGTTTCATCCCTGAATGAAAGTGACTGCTAGATCCTCCTTCTCCAAGACCAACAGGGAAACAGTTTGTCTCAGTAATTGATTTGATTTGATTAAATGAAATAAGCTTCACAGTGGCTGGTCTTGATGTATGTGAGTCCAGCTCCTGCACCACTGTGGTCAGAGTGGCATTTTCTCTAAACAACATTCCACACTTTTAAATACCCCAATGATCTGCACGTGCCTGTACTCTAAATGTTGCTAAGTAGCATTAGGAGTTCCACTGAACTATTTTTGAGCCACTTCGCAGTAGCCAGTGTGCAGAGCCCAAACTGTTGTAATAATAAACTGCAAATTCATCATTTAACACTGACACATGCAAGTATGCACCATTTTCAACAACCCAATCCATAAAGAAGGTGGGATTTACAAAAATGTTCTTTTAAATATAGATTTTTATACATTGTGTCGACACTGAAAGAGAGCAACCCTTAATTTCATTGTAACTTTTTTTTTTTTTTACAATGACAATAAATAAACTCAAGCTCAAACAAAATAGTTTTGATTGGATCTATATATGTTGTTACTAGGGAGAAAATGTAAAAATAAAGAAGTGAGAGAACATATCTATACTTTACACATTTAGTGTGCAAGTGGTTATGGCTTTGTGTTTTTATTCAAAAATAGTTTATGTATCATGTAAGGACTTTTGCAAGAGATGTAATGTTTGTTTTTGCTTTTTTAGTGTGAGGTCTTGCAAAAATAAAGTTTCATAGAATGCACTTAAGTAACAGTACACTCAATGCTTACTTTACATTGATTACATTTTTTTAACACCCTCTCTGTGCTAACGCTAATAGCAAATGCTAATGTTGGTGCTGTGTGTATCATACTCCTAACAGAATAAATCAAAGAAGTAAACCATATTTATCATTGTAAAGTGAAGCTCTCAGAATAAATGTTAGCCCTGTGGTCCTCTGTTTGTTTGTTTATTGAATGACAGATAAAATATTGTTTCTCTTATTATTATTGATTTACTTTCTTCCAGTTATCAAGTTGTTTTGTGAAAATTTATTCTGAATAAAATGATTAATTGATTGATTGATTGATTGTGAGGATATTTTCAGGCTTCATCTTTAAAAAAGCAAAATTTCGCTTGTGTCCATTTAATATTTTAGGCTAAAAGTGTATTTATTTTTAATTTGGTAATTGAATGCTTAGCATATCAGTTTCTCCTTTTAATTCTGAATCCATATATACCTCATATATTAAAATCGGATAGTCTAATCAAAAGTTGTAGCAGTTTACATATTTTGCTGCGCCCCCTAGAGGCCATTTTTCATCTGTGTGTTTGACACTGGTACTCAAATTGTTGTATAGACCCTCAACTTCACCTTAGAAATGAAAATCAAATTTTAATACCAATTTGAAATGACTGAGAAAAATTA
Organism: Maxillicosta whitleyi; assembly: GCA_029822895.1. Taxonomy (NCBI): domain Eukaryota; kingdom Metazoa; phylum Chordata; class Actinopteri; order Perciformes; family Neosebastidae; genus Maxillicosta; species Maxillicosta whitleyi. The sequence continues at coordinate 8,803 of JAPSES010074852.1, forward strand.
CATATGCATCCGACCCCACTCAGGGTTCTAGCTAGCACATTTTAGCGTATTGGCCCCCTACGCTAAAATTTTGCCCCGATACGCTAAATTTCTCCCAATACGCTAAATTTCAGTACAGCGTAGCAGTATTTTGACTGTAATTGTTTGCCCAGATCAAACACAGGGTCCGACATTAACAGTTGCTCGAAGCACCTACTCTGAATTATCTGTATCTATCGTGTGTTTCCTTGGAGGATGCATTTACAGCCTGAGTGAGTGAGTGAGTGAGTGAGTGAGTGTGCTGCCATTAGCTCCCTCTGTGCTGACGTCAGGCCACAGACGTACGGTGACGTTCTTTTACGCTTAAAACAACGGTGGCAGCTCGAGAGTGAACATCTCCCTGAAATGAGTTTTTGGAACTTCTCAGAGGAGTTTAACTTCATCACAGCCTGTGACAACTGGGGGAGGATGGCAAAGAGGAGACTGAATGTCACCTCCTAAAGGGGCATAAGACATTCTCTGTAGACGGAATAATAAAGTATTCCCTCTGTTATTGATTATCTTATCTATGACAAGGTGCTTTGTGGAGGTAACACACTGACTACCAAGATGCTAACTGAAAGGTACAAACTTTCTACCTATGTACATACAAACATTCCCCTTCTGTTACCCTTAAAATAGGCAATTTTTTGCTCAAATTAAAAAAAAAAAACCTTCCGCGCAATCCCTCCTCAACACCCCTACTCTAAAATAAAATCCTAGCTAGAACCCTGATATTTGTGTTTCTAATCTTTAAAGATGTATGGTGAATTTGCTTATTATTTGTGACCTTAAAACTTGTCAGTGGTTTATGCAGAGGTGTAGACTGTGAACAGGCCCAGTGCTTACATTAAGTACTGTCCTTGGTGCGTAGCTCTCTTAAGTGAATATGACATGACATCTCAGTGGGAGACATTCCTATAGCAGCCAGTGACATTCCTGTCCCCCAAAGAATGTTGAACATCCCCCCTTTGATGTGATGTAGGAAGAAACTATTACTATGGAAGCCCGTTTCCGCCACTTTAAATAGAAGTTGTTTTTTTTATGAATTGCGAGATAGTATCTCACAATTCTGACTTAGTATCTCAGAATTGTGAAATAGCATGAACTAGCTGCTGGTTCTTTTCCCAGCCTCATGTCTGGGTCTGGAAAAGTCAGCCTTCAAAAACAAGAAAAAAAAAAATACAAAAATTGGAGGTTTATTACTTAAAATAAGTAAAATTATCGCTAACACTTTATAATAAGTACATGCTATCAAGCCTTACTTAAGCATTAACAAATACTGAATCCATCATTTATAAAGCATATTTAAGACATGAATACTCATTGGTAGATGGT
>JAPSES010074853.1:0-10158 GCA_029822895.1 Maxillicosta whitleyi
GGAAAATAGAGCCCCGCGGCTGTGGTTTATAAGCACTTTACCGAAACAGGTTTCATTTTGAATTTACTACCTTATGTATCACTTTAATATATGCTACTACACTGAAATATTCTTAGAAATTAATACTGGTGATTACTATTTTAATCCATAAAGATCCAAACATCCACCATTGAGTAAAATCAGCTACCAATCAAAATGTATTTGTTAAAAAGGATAAATTAAAAATAAGAATAAAACCGATACCAAATAAAACAAATGAATGACAACAATACATTTACAACATTCACATGATTTCCAAAGGTAAGGAGAAAAAAAGGGCTTTAATAAGGGATTTAAAAACAGAGGAAGCCTGTTATATATGTGCAAAATTAAGCTTTAGTTTAATATTTGGTCATTTATTTGAATCATTTCAGTCATTTTAGAGACTTTACGCAAACCCAAGCCTACAAAGTCAAAAAGTCAAAAGTCTTCATTTTTGTTGATTTACCCCAACTTAAATCATACTCAGAACTTAAAATAAATTATCTATAACCTTCGAAATCTTAAATTTAATGATGTATAACATGCACGTGACCTTCATGTCCTGGCATTTTTAGCTTTTGAACATTGCGGAGGTGTAAACAAATTTGCATCCTGCTAATGTTAGACAAACACACCACTTTAAAAATGGAGTTGTAAGGTGGAAAATAGATTTTTATTCGTCTGTTCTTTGGGATGAATGGCCACGAAATTAAGACATTATCTAAACTAGACAACATTTCCCATCTGCTGTTCTTGTACCTCAGAAAATCTTCATGTGACACTTCTTGCCATCAACCTTCTTTAATTAAAGCATTAAATATCCAGATACACTCCTCTAATGTCCTTAGGCAAAGTTCTGTACCTGACAGCTGTGCAGCACCGATGACAGTTTCAGTTGTTAGCAGACCATTTTTTCACTCTGAGTATAAATAAAGAACAGACAAGAGAACAAAAGAAGACAAATGAAACTTAAAGCAACTGTTTATTCTAACTGCGTTGTCATGTCTTTCTTTTGCTAAGCCTATTTGGATTAATAACCTTCCTATCAGAATACCTTCTCTCACTGCTGTTAAATTGTCAAAATGAAGCCAACGTGGAAGTAAGTGTGATACCACTGACGGCTGCTGGGGTTGGCTCCAAAAACCTCTAGTTTTATGGACATTTAATTTTTCTCAAAAAATACTAAGCCAATTTTTTTTTTTGTCCAGGAGTCATTCTAATCTCATTTTTTTGATTTAGACGTTCATCTAATTTATTGCTGTTACAGCTTTTGGGTTGATAGAAGTGTTGATGTCCGAGGTGTTGGCTTTGACTAATAGTTTGTTTTATTAGATGGGACTTTCAGAGCTTCTTTTTATTGATTTTTATTTTTTTTTTCTCCTTAGAAACAGTCCTTACTGTGGTTGTGGTTTCAATAGCAAGGGCACAACATTCCTTTGCTTAATGAAGGTTACCATTTTATCATGTCGGAAAGCTAGCATGTAGGATTCACTCACCTGTGACCCCTCACAGATGAAGTCCACTATGTTTGTCCAAATATGGTTAACTCTAGCTTCTATGAACCAACAATCCACTGCAAACAGTTCAATAATCAATGAGTGATGTCTTCTGCTTCTAGCAGCTGCAATAATTGGATACCATTTATGACAGAAACAGTGTAAACAGTGACCATCACAGTTAGACAAAGGAATTATTTTACAAAATATTTGCTTTAGTGCAGACACTTTATAAAATATCAGGATTTGGGCTAACAGGATGAAGATTTTAATAGAAATTTCCAGGTTTTTCAGTATATATGTATGTGTGACAAAACAAGGATATTAATAAATAATGGGATCATACCATGACCTGCACATGCCTATTGTTTTAGTAGTGAACACACTCCTGATATATTTACAATTGGTCTTATAGGCGTACAAGTCAGTTAATTATCTACAGTAGTAGAGGGCCCCACGTCTGGGAGACACATGTACTGATCCATCCATCCATCATCTGCCGCTTGATCCGGGGTCAGGTCGTGGGGGCAGCAGCCTAACCAGGGAGTCCCAGACTTCCCTCTCCCCGGCCACTTCATCCAGCTCCTCCGACGGGACGAGACAGGTGTTCCCAGGCCAGCCGAGAGATATCGTCTCTCCAGCATGTCCTGGGTCTTCCCCGGGGCCTCCTGCCGGTGGAACGTGCCCTGAACACCTCACCAGGGAGGCATCCAGGAGGCATACTGATCAGATGCCCAAGCCACCTCATCTGGCTCCTCTCAACGTGAAGGAGCAGTGGTTCTACTCTGAGCCCCTCCCGGATGACCGAGCTTCTCACCCTATCTCTAAGGGATGTACTGATATGGTAATGAAATAACATATATATAAGTTTATATATATAAGTTTGACATCTAAACTTAACCTAACATATCAATGCTGTGTTGCAATGTGGACAAATGTTGCAGAACAAAAGACATTTAAATAAAAAAAAAGAGAGAAAAATGTTTATTTAACACATATTCACATTAGTGTGAACATTGCAGTAGAGTTATAAAGCATCAATCTAATTTCATAGCTGATATTTCTCAGACATGGAGTTGAAAGGAAGATATAGTGTCTATAGTGTATAATGTGTAGGCACAATGTGAGTTCTTTTGTGGTTGTAACATAACAGTCCAAGTTGATCTTTTGAACTTGCACTGATAATGATGGAGTTTTCTTCTAGTTTTATTGGCAGTATCACATTGCATCTGTTCTTATTTATCATCCTTACATGTTCTTTTTTTGTAGTTGCAAAAAGTTGAAATTACAAACTAGGCTTAAAACTTCCTACAGACCTCATTTAACATTTAATGTATCCAAGGCATTAAAGTTTTAGTAGTTGTCATTTTTCAGAGTCCATTTACATCTTGTGACCAAACTTTAAAACAGTCACAGTCCATAAGATTCACTTCTGCTCAGGTGCAGTAAATGTCAGGCCTATATCTGCTCATCTCAGCATCAGAGACAGTTTGCATCATTATAGGAGAGGCTTTCTGTAGTCGAGCAGCTCTCTGATTGGGACCTTCTTCTCTCTGCTGATTGTTGGTGACAGAATAGGTGAAAATATTCCTGCTGTCATTAACAACAGACATGTCAGGGGCATGTGAATAGAGCTCCAAAAAAGCAACACTCAGCACCTTCCTGAGTTAGAAAAAGTACAGAGAGACGCTCATATTATTAAAAAAAAAAGTGAGAAATATTGGTGTATGAAGTAAGACTCCCCAGAAAACACTGCTATGGTGCAATATCCACATCTTTACCATTTTTCTTTGAGGAATACCATCCAACAGTCCATCGTCTGTATTCAATCCAAAAAACTAGACCCTTCCTGGTTTCTGCTCTTATATCGGATCATGATTAAAATCCCCTCTTCACATTACCTGTTAAATGACATTATTGTTTAAATAATTTAAAAGGGAATTTTTTTCCTCACTACTGTCACCACTTACAAGTGTTTGCTCCTGTAAGATTCCATTGGGTTTCTGTAAATTGGCCTCAGAGTCAGGTTTCTCCCAACTCCATATGTAAAGGGTCATGAGGAAACTTTTGTTATGATTTGGCGCTTTGTAAATAAAATTTAATTTGAAATATATGAGTTCCTTTCTCAGCTTTTTCTTGATTGTGTTGCACTGTTAATATAATGTAGATTTACCAATTAAATACAGATGACTAGAGAAAATATGAAATTGTAGGCTGATGTGGTCAATGAAATGAAGTCAAAATAAATGTTAGTATCACTGCTGTTTTTAAACCTGACTTGTGTTTTTTTTAATATATATATATATATTATATAAGGGTGGCATCAGTGTCCTGAAGGAAGCCAATATTGGAAGCATCACGACAACCATTGCTAGGCACCAGCTGCGATGGACAGGCCATGTAATACGCATGCCAAACAACCACCTTCCAAAGCAGATTCTCTACAGCCAACTAAATGAAAGAAAGCGCACTCAAGGAGGGCAGAAGAGGCGGTACAAAGACATGATCAAAGCACACCTCAGAAACTACCGCTTCAGTCTCAATAACTGGGAGGAGGCTACTCTAAATAGAGGCGAGTGGAAAAGGATGGTCCATAAGGGGACAGCACAACATGAAAAGGACCTCCACCGTGCCGCAGAGACAAAAAGGCAACTTAGGAAGGAGAGAACCACCACCAAAACAGCTCCACAAACCACAACCCCCAGGACATCGATTTACATATGCCGCCATTGCAATAGAGACTGTGGATCGAGGATTGGTCTGAGTCGCCATCTGACGACCCACAACAGACCAGACCCTATGTAAGGAGAACAATCATACTCGCTACAAGTGATCGCCAATGATGATTATCATCATGATTGGGTGGGTATCGCCAACAACCTTGCAATAAGATACATATCCTGATACAGGGGTCACGATACAATACATATCGCAATATTTGTGCATTCCTATTTAATGCGGTATGCATCCCGATATTTTAGGCCTACATTTTTTTTTTTTTTTACTTTTTTAACATTTTAAAGAAAACAAGACACATGTACACCCAAATGTTACTTTTTTTATTTTGCTGTAGAGCAACAATTACACTGTAGTGCATGTAAAACACTGCATTAAGAAGAAGAATAAAGAATTAAAGATGGCTTTTGATAAACTTAAAACATGCAAAGTTGGATGCCGTTTCAGAAACTTGATAAACTAATTGTTTGTTGCATGTGGGATATCAATACTGACGCCTCCGTATCGATACACGTACCGTGAAGAGGCCCGTGACTATATATCCCCGTATCAATATTTTGAATACACCCCTAATATTATATGTACTCTTACTTATAGCATGTTAATTATATGTCATGTATAACTTAACTGCAAATTTTCATTTCAGCATATAATATTGAACATATATAATAGAAAACACTTTTCTGTACAATATAAAGAAGATTAAAATTTGAATATGAATTTAAAAAATCTGAGGAAAACATAAATGACCAGAATAAATTGGCGCTGGTAATTGCACAGCCTTTGTGTACACATCTCTTCACATGGCTGTTTGTGCTTATACACTGGCGTAAACACACCCATACATGCACCATGTGTAATTTCCTCTCATATGGATTAGTCCATAACCAAAACAGGAAAAAGCACTCAGATGTGTGTTAAATGAACACAGATTTGCTCTCACACACACAAACCTATTTACAATTAAACCAACATTTTTGCTTTTATAGCATTTCCTGTCAAGTGTTCAATCTACTTAAATGCTGCCTAAAACAGCCCCTAGCTATTAATGAAATGTATGCGGGTCTAAAATGTCTTTAATTAAAGTCCAACTCTTAAAATAATGTTATCTGCTACTGAATATAGTTGGGATTCTGCAGAAAATGTAGTGCTGATGTTTTAGTTAGGTTATCACAGGAATGATGTCTGTAAACTTCAAGAGACTTTGTGCATTCAAGCATGTTACAGAGACTTTGCCTTTATTAAGAAAACAACAGTGTGTTCTCTAACTGTTACACAGAACCATGTTAAAGAATGCATGTATATGTAATAAAGCTGTCATCAACATCTAATACTCAACTTCATGAAAATCCAAAACAGTCCCTGGAATAAACTGGTAACTTCATTATCTGATGGAAGATTTTACTCTTTATGGGATTATATCTTATTATAAATATGATACACACATACACACACACACATACACATATACTATATATCTTTTTTTTTTTTTTTTTTTTTTACTACAAATGAGAAAAACACACAAAGTAAGATTTTGATTTTTTGCAGTCCTGTTTGTATCATGTGACTAAAATAGACCAAAAAGAAAACATAGAATGCCTAAAAGCACTTTGGCAGTACAATACCATTTTTTAAAAACAGATGGTCTGGTCCCAGTACAAATATAGAGGGTCCAAATACTGTTGTTACATCAATATTCTGTCTTGTCTTTTTTGTTGTTCTTATTTTTTGTTATTTTCTGTTGATTGCTGCTGTTGTTTATGTTACTGTGTATTCATCTGTGTTGCCTTCAAGGACTTATGTATATATATTCATTGTACTTATTTATTATTTACTTTTCTGGTACGTTAATATGGGTCTGTGTGTATGTATATGTATGCATGTGAGGATGATAAGTGAAGTTAAATAGTTACAAAAGATCTAATGGATTTCACTTTCCATATATTATGTTGAAGGTAAAGGACAGACTGTTGTGTAGGGATGGGATCAAATAAGTTATACTTCCTCCCACTCCTATATGAATGTGCAAATGAAGGCATACTTATGTATATGTTTTTGTTTTTTTTTGTTTTTTTTAATATATATAATAAATAAATAATAAATACAAAATAATAGCTATTGATCTAAGAATTTAAGGGATTTTACTTATCAAGAAAATCATGGAAATTGTCTAAATATCAACTGTAAAATTTAACTCTGATGAGCTATTTTTTTTTTTTTTTTTTTTTTTTTTAGCTATTTAGATTCTTGCAGTGAGGAGTTAGTACTTGATTGCATAATTGTTGTTTTAGATGGCTTTTGACTGTCTAATAATATTTTCTGTGACTATATTTGCTTAAAATACATTTAATGGGTAAGGTGTTCTTAAAATCAAGAGCAGTAGAGGAACATCCATGTACAGTTAGAGTAAAGATTTATTTTGGCTGCAGCTCACACTGAGGTCAAAGGTGGGAGGTTGAACTGATCAATGTCATGGGTTCAATGGTTCCAATTAAGCACAACACACAGGGTCAGTCATTGATCATTTTCCCTCAGGATGTATCTCATTTTGTCATCTTCCTGTTACAGACTGTTACACAGTGAGACACCACCACATAGGTTGGCTTCAGTTCTTACGAGCAAAGGAGAAAAAAAAGCATCTATAATGTTCAGTGATTTAGTTTAACCCATAAAGACCCAAACTGCAACTGTCAATCAAAATCATCCACTGATCTAAACTGTCTAATACCTGTTGATCCACTAATCCTATTAATACATGGAATTAATTGGTGATTATTATTATTTATTATTATTATTATTATTATTTTTTTTTTTTTGGATGTTCAGAGGTTCCGTAGTGAACGTGGGAACATCGTCATCTTCTACAACATTGATCCACCTGTAAAACCCATAGAGTTGGATCAATGACAGTGGATAGAGACCAAAGGTTTATGTTCAGTTACTGATATATTTAGCTGAAAAACTCACTTTTTCCCTCAGTTTTTTTCTGTTTTTTATATAATAACCATCAACTTTAACCTGAGCTTTTATGAACAACCACATAGTTAATGAATTAAACTGAAAAATAGCAGATTTTTACTGAAAACACAAGATAATATCGCAATAAATGGTGATACATCTTTTAAGAAGAGTTAAATACAGAGATAATATATTTATATGTAATTGTGAAGTTTGAGGAGTAGAGCGCTGTGAGGGCAAAGCATATAAATAGTATCATATTTTCAACTTTAAACTTTTATTTTTTTTTTTGCTCGAGTAGAAATCTACGGTCATGTTTATCAGACACACTCTGACTGTGGCACTGAGCACAGTAGGAACCAAAAGGCTTAGCAGGGTATTGGAACAACAAGTGGCGAGAGAGCTCCGGAGTGTGTGTATGAGTCAGTAAAGCTTACTTATGTCACAGAGAGCTTTAACCCTGTGAGGAGCTGATGTTATATTGAGACAAGATCAGAATACTGAAAGCTTGAGGGGAAAAAGTGGAGGGTTGGGGGTGGATGTGAGGGGGTTACAAATAGTCAAGGGTAGCAGGCTGACATTGTTAAAGAAATGTACCTGAGCTCACACCATTCTTGCTCATCTCAGACTTCACCTTTTTTTTTTTTTTTTTTTTTTTGAGCACACACAGTAAAAATGTCACAGAGATTCAAAGGTAGCCAGGCATGAAGGACTGGTATCGCAGAGAGAGAGAGAAAGAGAGAGAGAGAGAGACAGAGAACGTTGAGGCCTTCAAGGCAAACTACTCCCATGTGAAAACACTTACGGTCAAGATACTGCCTTATAGGAATCTGAAACAGTTGGGTTCAGTGAGCTTCTGAGTATGATAGTGTTAGTATATAATAAATATCCAAAAGTAAGCCTGTATACATACACAGGAGACAAACCTGTTGTCACACAAACATCGTCTAAAAATAGTGTAAAAAACAAGCTGATCTTGTTTATTAGATCAAACACACAGCTTCTGATCATCATCTTGTTTGATGGTTAACCCATAAGGACAGTGTGACTTTTGCGACACTTCACCCAATGAATTAAATGATTTATAATATTGTTGTCTGCATTATTTATTTATTTTAATAAAATCATGTATTTTCCTATGTTTAATTAACTGCCCATGTCGACATTTATAAAAGCTCAGAGTAAAGTCAGAGGTTATTATGTCAAATAATAAACTCATTAAAAAAAATACTGTATATCATCAATATATCATTAATTGAACTTAACCCCAGTGTTTCCATCCACTGTCACTGATTATAGGTTTTAGTAGTGAACCGATGTTGTAGAAGATGAAGGTGTTTCTACATTCACTACGGAGCCTCTGAACATCCAAATGGGTCATATCTGATGATCATGAAAAGATGACAAACTGTATTTCATATTGATTATTTACATGGATTGATAGAATTAATGGATTAGATCATGAGATGCTTTTGGTTGATGGATGGAGTCTTTCTGGGTTAAAGCAACAATGGCCATGGTTTTATTTTATTAATGACAAATAATGTGATACAATAGTGGTTCCCAGCCTTTTTTTTTTTTTTTTACTCGTGACCCCATTTTAACATTACAAATTTCTGGCGAACTCAAAATGGAGACTTTTTCCCCCCCAAAAGATATTTGTTTTTATCGTATAATACTTATGTTATTGCTCTACAACTAGAAAATAAACTTTTTTTCCAGACATGTATTCTATCTATTGTATATATGATATATAATAATATGTATATTATTGTAGATTAGATAGAGCCAGGTTCAGATTACTGCACAAAATGAGAATTTGATTTTCCTTGGTCAGGATATCATATGAGTTTAGGGTTGTTGTTTTTTTTTTTTTGTTTTTTTTTTGTTTTTTCCTATTTTATTTTGGTGAAGGGGTTTGGCTTCCTGTCTGATCTACGCTCTTCACTAATTTCCTCATCACCTGCACCTGGTGTTCCTCCTGTGATTACCCACACCTGGTTGTGATCCCTGCTCTCCCTATATATTCTCCTCTTCCCCTTTACGCTGCAAATATTTGGTTCTTACCAACATAAAAACAAGCTTAGATTTAGATATGTTAGATAATTTATCTAGTTTTAAGAGCTTTTTTCTTATTTTAAATGTTCATACACCTTTAGGCATGTTTATTTCTAGATTTAACAACCTTAATTCAAGAATCTTGTCAAGTGAAATGATCTTGCTTCCATGGACAGAAAATTTCACTTTTTTTACTCAGTGTTTTTATCTTGTGTGTGTGTGTGTGTGTGTGTGTATCTGTTGTCAGTGCATCTTCCTTGTTGCCAAAGTGAATCTTCTAGTCCCTGTGTGTTGTCATTTTGTTTCTGGTTTCCTTATCACATTTTTTTTTTTTTTTTATAGTAAAGCTAGGCTATCTCTTGGTTATCGTTTTTGTTTTTCCTATTTTTGTATTTTTCTTGTCACCTCACCAATAAAATATCTCAAAATCATCTTCAGACTGTTGTCTTGAGCATTTGAGTCCACACCAGAGTGCTGTGTCTTAACACAAGGCTGGAAATTAATACTGAACAAACAATAACTCAAACTATGAATTATGAAAGGGCTGCAGCATCTGAAACTGACGACAATCAACATTTTACAGATAAACAGTACCACACAGAGAGTTTGTCTTTTATGTATGTGATTGTCTCTCTCAACTCATCATGTTTTTGTTTTATTAAGCTTTTAATTTTATTTTATTTATGTCACTCACATAAAAAAAAAAGTCAATTACAGTGAACCCTCATTTATCGCGGGGATTACGTTCTAAAAATAACCTGTGATAGGTGAAATATGTGAAGTAGTCAGCTTTATTTTTTAGAGTTATTATAGAATACAATACTATACTATAGAATGAAACCAAAGATTAAAACCCAAGCATTAAATAATAATAATAATAACAATAATA
>JAPSES010074854.1:0-10155 GCA_029822895.1 Maxillicosta whitleyi
TCGACATGTTGACTTTAATCTCGTCATATCAAAAAATATCTTCTCCATCATGAATGGCCCTAATGCTCCGTCGTATAAACACTATCACACCTATAAGGATAAGTGAATGATGATGATGATGATGATGATGATGATGATGATGAAGGCAGGAGAGATGCAGGACCACAGCAGCAGGTCCAGAGTTGGTCCATGGAAAACCTATGAGGTGATAAAACACACAGACTTCGGAAGAAGAAGTCGAGTCAGTAGCATGTATGCACTGGAGCGACAAAAGAAGAGAAAATTAGGAAGGAAAAGATCAGTGATATACAAACTTTATAATATAAACTTCTATTGCTACCTTTGATTGTGAAAGATATGCGCTTAATGTGCAGTAAAACTATACATTCTGACATTTATAATTACTTCAAACTGCATTTTCTGTGTGATTTGACTGAAAACTTCAGAAAAAGCTTCTGAACAAATCCAGTGGTAAAAAGTCAGAATTTATCCATCGTAATCAGGACAGATTATAGTCAACGAATCTGAATGAATGCCAGGTCTGCTTCAGTGTTTAATATCAGATTGAGTAAAGTCATCATGATAAGGTAGATTTGGATATCAGAGGAAGTTGTGTTAGTTTTATGGGTGTGTTGGTGCATCCCCGGAACAATCCTGCAGACATAAACCTGGAATGAAAACACGTTTCTCTGACCTGTCCCACTATCTACTAGATGTGTCTGTACATGTCCGAGGAGAGTGTGTTTTACATCTTCATGTAGCTGCTGTTGTAGTTAAAAAAAAAAAAAAAAACACGAAGAAGAGCCTGTGGCAAACCATAATCTTGGGCGATAAATCAAATTCTTGGCAGTGGCATTAAACTGAGAGCAGTGTCAGTTGCAGATGCGTTCATCCAGAACTGCACGTAAATACTGTGGTGAGACAGTGAACCACACGCCTAGAAACGCTCTTCATTTGTCTTCTGTCTGTCTGTATAATCTTCAGCTGCTGTAAGAAATACAGTGGAATCCTACAGGAGTGCAGTTATAGGGTTTGGTTGTTTTTCCACAAATTGGCGATACTTGTAGAATGTAAGAGTCTATAAAGCTGAAAAAGAAAAAAAAAAAAAAAACATCTCCAAGGCACAATGTGGTAATTGTTTGGCACAGGAATTAAAGACCTCAAAAGCACTCCGTGTTTTGGAAGTTTCTTTCCCTTGCTTTCTTTAGACAACAAAGTCTAGCAACAAAGCAAATGTACGAACATAAAGCCCCACTCTGTTGTGCAATTGTCTGTCTACAATATGGAACCTTGTGACGTACAGAAATGTGGATTCTTTTAGTAGAGCTGGTGGTCAATACTTGGGGGTTTTTAGCGCAGGTTATCTGACTTGGACAAACAAATCCAGGAAAAGCACATTCATGAGAGGTCTAATCTTTATAATCTGCTTACTGCGCATACTGCTGTGGCTGGAAACCACATATACGTGTACAGAAACATAACAGGAGGCCCGAATCATGAAGTACACATCCTGGGCATGCACATGTACGCATATACACAAAAACACATTATATAACACGCATTTTTCAAACCGTTGACAACTTTAACTAATTATATTTTACACGGTCTTTGAGTAGCGTGGCAAAATATTATTTTTTCGAGGGTGCTTGACGCCTATGATTGACGAGGGCTTCCCCTTTTTTTGTGCTTGAATAAAAGCCACAAATCAGCAACAAAGAAAGCAACAGGTTTGTTTTGCAAAAGCACAGGGGCTGATGGGATGACGTCAGGCAGCGGGCTCCAAGGTCCTCAGAGTTCAGTGGGTACTGTGAAAGTTGCCAGCTGATGGAAAGAAGCCGTTTCACACGCGCCAACGGATCGGCACGCACTCACGACTTAGTTCATTAACTTTAGGAGGTCTAACGCTGAACATCTTAGGAGTGTTTCTTCTGAATGAGAACTGACTGTTCTGTCACTCCCGAGTACATCACAGATGATAGATAACATTCAGGCTAACAGTTGGCCCCACCCTCTATGACATCATCATTACAGCCTGGTCCCACCCACCTGATTATGGTGATGTCAGCGCTGAACTAACAACGTACGTCCTCAGTATGAGAGGAAATGTAAACATGAACCGTAAACACACTGGACAGATTCTGTATAAATTTCACATATCCTGGCTGTTATTTATTTATTTATCACCTTTTTTTTTTTTTTTTACCACGTCCCCTGAGGGGAGGCAAGGGGTATTATATTAATCTCAGTTTGTTTGTTTGTTAACACTGTAGTGGCAAAACAACTGGTTGAATTCATACTAAATTTGGTTTATAGATTGACCCAAAACAGACGTGGTTAAATTTTGGGAAAAGTCGATCAAAGTTCACATTTTTTATGAACTTTTTTCTTCTCCCACTTATTATTGGCAAAATTTCAAATGTCTATATAAACATAAATTTTCTTTCAATTGACTTGGCACAATATATAGAGGTAATTGATATAGTAACATCAGCACATGCACAGACATGATGACATCAGCTAGATCGATGCCAAAATAAGATACACTATACGGGTTGTTTTTATTTATGTTATATTTTTCAAACAATATTTCCACAAATGACTAAAAGAGTCAAGCAATGAAATGTCTTTCTATGTGCCTGTGTAAATGACAGTGTCATTTCTATTCTATTCTATTCTATTCTGTAGAACTTAGTGATGGACAAGGGTGAAGTAAAAAAAAAGACATTTAGTAACTAGTAACTAGTAACTAGAGATGAAAAGAAAGGGGGTGTTGAAATGTCAAAAAGCAGTGAGGGGTCAAGGGTCAAACTGTGATAACAATTTCTACTTCAAATTTTGGACTTCAGTTGCCCTTCAGAATAAAAGATTCAGTGTCAGAGTGTTAAGTTAATACACACTGAGCTCTGTTTATTAGGTGAAGAAAAAAAATCAAATAAAGTCTTCATAAAGGCAGGTTTTTCAATGTATTTGTCACGCACCTGTAAATTTCAACACTGATGTTGAGGAACACACATGGACACAAATGCAGCTTCAGAGTTTTAAAGGAGATGAATCAATGTCCAAACATTTAATGAAATCATGTACTTTTTAAAGATTCTCCACACATGAAATCGCAGGTCTGATAAGTTATCCTCCTTGGTTCACATGCAGTGTCTATAATTAACCTCACAGTCCATGGGAGTTAACACACTGATATGATTTTCTCTTATTTTTTTACATGATGCCAAACTGGAAACAGATGTGACTTCAGGTATTTCATGTTTTGCCTTTTTACCCACAGGACCTGCTGTCAGAGCTGCTGATATTGGCCGTCGCTCAGGACACTGTTTGTGCACATTGCCTTCAGAATTGTTTGGTATTTTTTTGTAATTATTTATACTGTCCTTTTTTCCTGCTAAATAGAACAGAGCTGCTAAACTGATTTTCATTGTTTCTGTAACAGTAAAACAGTACAGATGACACAGACTTAAGGCTCCGAACCCACATGCGAGACCGGACACAAAAATTCAATGCAAAAATACAGTTTATTCCTCTGTATGAGGCACAATTCAAAATTACAATAGTCCTTGAACGCAGCAGTTCCAGGTGACAGACTGCAGCGGTGCACAGAGTGACAGGGGAATGGCGAGCAAAGACATAGTCAGGGCCAGGCGTGGGTCAGGGGGAGGAGGAGAGCATACAGGCGGTGAGACGAGCAGAGGTCGAAATCCAAAAGGGAAGGTCTTACGGTCAGGGGTCGAGATCAGGCAGGAGTCCAGGAACGAAGCACAGGTCAAACACAGAAGGTCAAACAGAACAAATGCGGGAAAGTACTGACGAAGCAATGACAATCTGGCAACTAAACAATGAACAGGACAGAGAATATATAGAGGCCACCTGATTGGGAACACCTGTCCCAAACAGGTGGCCGTGATCATGAATTAGGTCAAGGGGCGGGGCACAGAGGTGACAGGTCAGGTCAAGACAGGTAAAAAACACAGAACACAGAACAGATCAGAAGCTTAGAATAAGCAAATCATGACAACAGATCTATTCTATTTTCTTTTCTTCTATTCTATTCTATCTACTCTTAAATAGACTTTATACTTCAGTCACATATTTGTGTTTTCACTAAATGCAACATGTCAAATTGTTATTCTGAGACTGTTTTTAGTAGTAGATCAAATACGTAACCATGGAAACTGATAATCCTTGGAGCAATTGATTTGTATGTGGCTGCGGCACATTTGACACATCAATAATTTATATCAAAAAAGCTCAGAATATAAAATAAAACTGTATCAAATTATGTTGAGAATTTGTGCCAAAATGTGTATCTATTTAATTATATTTCTAATTAGGAATGTTTAAGAGCTCTAAATCAATCAGATGTTTCTTTTCCTTTTTTTAACCAAGTATTTATTAAACTTTTAATTTGTATAACTTGTACATAGTTTGATTTGTTTCAACAAAAAAAGTTTCAAAAATGTCCCAAAATGAAGCATTAATTTACCCCTTTCTCTCTGGTTTTGTCTCCTTCGTTATGGACTCGTACTTCATGATGAAAACAGGTCAGTATTGAACAGCGTAGGAAAAACATGTTCCTGAACTAATATAAAAAAAAACAAAACCCACTGAGCTGATGATGAGGCCAGTGAAATAAAGTGAAGGGGAGGGACTGAGCAGAAGCCAGAAGGCAGAGCCACATTTCAATCGGTGTCTGTTCCCTGCTTTTATCCTTCGTTCTGGTGAGTGAAATCAGCTTCTGTCCTGCAAAGGTAAAGTAGAGTCTGATAGAAAACAATGAGAATAAAGTAGGAGTTGGAAGATGCTGCCTGAATGTGACTGAAAGTTTGGATAAGTTCTTTTTTTTTTTTTTTTTTTTTTTTTTTAAGATCAGGTGCAACCTGTTTCTTCATCTTGTGAAAATGTTCAGTTTTTCTTCAAGTGTAGAAAAGTCTCCTGCTCTGGAGTGGAAATACTGGCGTTAAGAGTCGTTGTTAATTCAAGTCGTTTTCACGGACGCAACAATGAATAATCAGACAGTGACTGGGAGGACTATGGTCCCGACCATTCCCTCTGTCATGTTTATTTTCGGGGTGGTCGGGAATGTCATTGCTATTGTGGTTTTGTGTAAATCTAGGAAGGAACAAAAAGAAACCACGTTTTACACTTTGGTGTGTGGACTGGCGGTCACGGACCTCCTGGGCACGCTGCTGGCCAGTCCGGTCACCATTGCCATTTATGTGAAAGGATCTTGGCCCGGAGAGGACCCGCTGTGCCAGTACTTTGGATTCACCATGCTGTTCTTCTCCCTGGCGGGGCTCAGCATCATCTGTGCCATGTCAGTAGAGAGGTACATCGCTATAAACCATGCCTACTTCTACAATGACTATGTGGACCAGAAGTTGGCGGGTTTGACTCTCTTGGGCATCTACATTTCCAATGCGCTTTTCTGCGCCCTGCCGAGCATGGGCTTTGGGAAGGTGAAGAAGCAGTACCCACAGACCTGGTGTTTTCTGGAGTGGCGCAGCAACGTGACCAGCGATGCTGTCTTTAACTACATGTATGCTGGGTTTAGCGCTCTTCTTATCCTCGCCACTGTCATCTGTAACGTGCTGGTGTGTGTAGCTTTGATCCGGATGCACCGGCGCTACGTGCGCAGGATGTCCCTCGGAGCAGATCTGGCGCGCAACGTGGACCCACGGAGGAGAGGGCGCAGCTTTGGTCGCCTGGCCGGTGCAGAGATCCAGATGGTCATCCTGCTCATTTTCACGTCGGCAGTGATCCTAATCTGCTCAATTCCACTCGTTGTAAGTACTCTTCCCTCCTCTTGTGCATGTATTTCTGTCCATTACGCACGTTTTACGCACAGCTATTTACGCACACATCATTTTTTTCTGTTTTTGTGGGATTATGCTGAGGCAGTTTGATTGAAGGTGATGATTTTAAGACCTTTGAACATATTTTTCTCTTCAACCCTCCTCTAATTCAACTGTGATATACACTCCCACTGTAGCACGAGTTTGTCACAGCTGTATGACCACACACACTTTGAGTCAGTAGTTCTAATATCAACCCTATTTTGTTTTTCTTTGCAGGCACGAGTGTTCTTAAACCAACTCTATAAGACTCCAGTGGAGCTAAAAATGGAGAAAAACCCTGACCTACGTGCCATACGCTTCGCCTCCTTCAACCCCATCCTTGACCCCTGGATCTACATCCTTCTCCGCAAAGCTGTGCTCCTAAAACTCATAGAGAAAATCAAGTGTTTGTTTTGCAAGATGGGAGCAAGGACACAACAGAGACAGGGGAACTTCCCCTGTATAGATGCACATCAGTTCTCCTCCATCATCTCTAAGAGGGACTCACATTCCATGGTGTCCCGTGACCTGCGGGACATGACCACCACCTCCCAGACCTTCCTTTACCTGCCAGAGGGAAGTGAGGTGTACACCGGAAGCTGTCACTTACAGGTTTCGGTTAAAGACTCACAAACATCTTATTCATCTGAGCAGGGCAGTGTTGAAGCTCAGAACACAGAGGAAACAAATGTGATCAGGGACCTTTCAGTTTTGCCTCGTCCAAAAGACAGAGCGCTTCAGGTGTCACTGAGCACGGAGGCAGTGGAGGAGAAATGCATCTGACTAAACTGTTGTGAAAGGACAACTCTGATGGACACTATCTACTGAGTGACCTTATATTTAAACCTTTAAAAAAAAAGAAAAAATGGACAGGCACATAAAAATAATAAAATAAGTTAAGGTGGGCGCATATGAAATAGTAAAAAGAAACTTGAAGTCTTGAGTTTCATCTTTCTTGTGTTAGTGTGTCAGCACCCAGCTACCTCAGTAATGACTGCTTCTGTTTCTGGTTGTGTGACCAGATTTTTGTCAATTTGCCCTAAACTGATGTTGTTTCAATGGAAATGACCCAGTTCTTCATGACTCGAGTGTCAGTGTTGGAAAAGTTGTCTTTCTTTATTCACTCACTTTGTATCACTGTGGAAACCTTTACTGTAAAGTAGCTTAGGACAGTGTTTTAGAAGCATTGAGTCACAAGCCTGTGATAAATAAAAGCAGTGTTTAATATGATCCTTATGAGTAATCTGCAGTTGTTATGCTGAGTAAGGGTCATTTTTTTTGGAACAAATTGTATTGTGCAGAGCTTTCAAGGACATATTGTGGTAGATTTATGACTAATGTACAGTGATTGTGTGGTGGTGAACAGAGATTTTGTTCCTCTACCATTGAAAACTCTCAAATATGCCAGTTTAAGTAAAAAAAAAACAAAAACTTTTTTTCCACCTTACACTAAAAGATAACAAATTAATCAGAGGCAAATGTTGGCCATCTTTTCCTCAGCTACAGAAACTTTTGTGTAAGTCAGTAGATTGTTTTTGGTTGTCGTGTATTATAGTACTAAAGTATTTCAACACAGTTTGAGGACAATTTATACGAGAGTAGAAAACACCCGTCCAAGGTAAACTCCTCACAACAGCATGAAACTTATGTACATTTACACAAGATTTTATTTTAGATACTGGAAAACTAAAATAACACACTTAACATTGTAAAACATGTGTTTAAAGTCATGATGTGATACAATGACTTTTAGAAAATCAGGTGTGACCTTGACCTTTGACCTTTCCGGGTAATTTAATTTTTTTTTTTTTTTTTTTTTTTGTGGCACTCGATCAAGAAACTATTCATGTATTTGTTAAATGAGACTCAGAGTTTTGACTGAGGTGTGTTTTTTTTGCTTCATGTTGAGTAGGAATCTTGAAAATGTACCTTTGTCATAACCTTTGACCTGTAATGATGAAAATGTAATCATCTGACTATCACACACACACACACACACACACACACACACACACACACACACACACAAATACCAGGATGATCTGTCTAAAACTGTGGAGACTAGAAAGCTAACAGACAAACAACCTGCAGTCAAATCATAACCTCTTTGGTGGAGGTAATGACTGTGTGAAATATGTACTATAACATTATTCTTCTCTAAGAGAAGGCTTTAATCCTGAAATCACAACACCTTATGAACTGTTTATGCACATTTATTAAATGAAGTTGGATTTCATCAAATTCACTATTGTTTTTTTGTTTTTTTCATCAGCTATGATCACAGGTATCCACAAAAACACACAAATATAAACATCATTATGAGTTTGGAAGGAAAGTATGCCTGAAAAGTGATTGCAGCTATTGTGTATTAATTGTTATTCTTTGTTAATACGAGTCAATATGTGTGTGCTGAATTTTTGCAATGCATTTTTTAATGTGCTATAACATTTCTCCTTTGATATTTCCGAAGTCTTATCACTATACAATAGACTGAACTTCTGAACTTGATGTTAGTATGAGCTTTTCCAACACTAATACGCTTTATGTCTTAGTCTCAGCAGCTCAGAAACACATTGTTTGCTTCCCTTTGTTCGTATTAAATCTGAGTGTTGATGAATGTCATGCTCCTGCCATTAAATGCTGAAACCCACGCCCCTCGACACTGTACAGTAAACTGATATTTGGTTCAAAGCAGATCCGTGTTGTGTTGTTACTTCAGCAGAAACAATAGAATCTACCTGTTAGACAAGGTATTATTGTATTTCAGTAAAATCTTGAAATTCTGCATTTTATTTGGTTGTAAAATAGGATAAAGGTATCAAAAGCATTGTTTTTATTTGCAGTTTTTATTTTTATAAATATATAATAATAATGTGCGGTGATGCTGGTAAGTTCTAACTGACTTTGTAGTATTTAGGGCAGATGTAAATGAACACCCATAGCATCACTTCACAGCAAACATCACCTCTGACACATCTTCACATGTCGTCATCGTAAAGCGGAAGTTAATAATCTGAGTACAAAGTTTCTCACACTCTCTTTTTTTTTTTTTCCCCCTCCAGAGGTTCAGTGGGATTATCTCATGACCCCCATTAGCACAGACAAATGGCCCTGAAAGCTGCAACACTTCCAAGGTTTACACACAAATAAACAAAAAGTCAACACACCGGGGTTATGTTACACAAAATGAAGGTTTGTATAAGTGTAGAAAAAAAAACACTGCTTGGTTTAGAGGCAAAAGCCAGACAGATAGAGACAGATACTGGAAGTCCCAGTCTGATGGAAAAAAAATTATCTGTGTCAGGACCCGGTCGAAAAAAAGCTTCTTCCCTGAAAAAATAAACATAATTTAAAGCTCTAAGTCGATGCAATTAAGCTTAAGAAAACAATGCAGTGGCTTAGACAAGCACGCTGCCTGAAAGACAGAGTGTCAGCAGACCCTCAAGTCTTTGGAAAAACACTCAGTAATTGAATTAAAATGTGAAAAGTGGTGGAATACGGTAGCAGGACCCAGTGATGTGTGAAATAAAGCTTCCACTTCGCAGCAATTTGATCCTCTTTGCTCTCACCGCCGTCTACCACATTTAATTAAATGTATATATAAATGGGCATCCAACGAGGCTGGTATTTACTGTGTGTGTGAACAGGTGTAGGTTCACATACAGAACAGCAGAAGAACCCCGCTGACCTCGCTCCTCAACCAGAAAACTCCAGACCAACTACTGATGATAAACCTGTATTTTTATCGGATACACTGAGGTTGGTGATGTAAGATTATTTGCACAAATGGATCCAAGGGAAACACAACTTGACGTGAACGTTGTTACAACATTTGAGTGACGCCGAAAAGCTGCTTTACATCAGCAGGGTCTCTCTGGACTCTGTCACCTCCTGGCCACTTGATAAACAGCAGAAAACACCTGCCATGACACCGTATCTGCTGTCACCTTCAATTGTAAAGGACACTAAACAAACCCTGTCTGGAAACGTGCCAGGACGACAGCAGAACTGACGCAAAAACTGATAAATGTCCTGCCCTGTGCTATTATCCCTCATCATGAAGAAAGCATCATTCACAAAGAAAATCTGATCCTTTATGTTGTGTTTGGAACCGTTTCTCTCACTCTAACGCTAGGCTCAGCCATCAAAACATGTCCTTCTTTGGTGATGAATTTCAACAATTAAAGGAGTATTTCACATAAATTCAGGGGAAACTTTTTTCCTTTCACTTAAATTTTATTTAAAGTGACACATAAGGTAGTAAATTCAAAATGAAACCTGTCTCGGTAAAGTGCTTATAAACCACAGCCGC
>JAPSES010074855.1:0-10155 GCA_029822895.1 Maxillicosta whitleyi
CATTATTCACATGTTTTGCAAAATTATACTTTGTTTTAATGTAAATACATGAAAATGTTTACAGAATTTTGAGGATAGATAGATAGATAGATAGATAGATAGATAGATAGATAGATAGATAGATAGAAATACAAGATAGTAAAATACGAGAATAGATGAAAGCAATGAATGAAAACTGTACAATTCAAAACAATAATAAATTGAGAATGGGGGGGGGGGGGGGGTGATACAGGAGGTAATCCGAAGTAATACAGGAGTCATGTAACACATTACAATTCTGAAACAGTAATATTGTCAGGTAAGGAATACATTTCAAGTAACAGCAACAAGTAATCTGTAATAGATTACAGTTTGAAAGTCACTTGCACAACACTGAATACAGGACAAGGTTCAGTTTAACCTAATGTTAGTTTTTTTGTTCCTCTGCTTCCACTGGAGACTGCCGTGAATCTCAGATACCTGATAACACCTGATGGATAACTGCAGCTCCGTCTGAAATAGACTGGTTTCATTTCTGTGCTTATCGGTTTCTGCTGAGTGGATACAGCTGAGTCCCTCTGCATGTGTGTGTGTGTGTGTGTGTGTGTGCTTTATGAGTGAGTGTATGGCATTAAATCATGTTTCTCTGGCATAGTTTAAGGCGTTCACACACACACACACACACACACACACACACACCTGCAGATTTATAGTGAAATATTAATGGAGGAGTGTTGCAGCGGTGCAGATTCCTCTTCAGTCATATCGAGTTGTGAGTGCGTGTGCATGAATTCAAAGCACTTAATTTTCCTTATAGGGCTGTTTGAGTGCGCTCATGTACTTTTGTGTGTGTGTGTGTGTGTGTGTGTGTGTGTCATCTGATCCTGCTGGCAGCCTTGATTATCCTCACTAACTTGCTGTTGGAGTTTACAGCTCGCAGATGGCAGCTCTTCTCCTAGAAAGGCAAAACAAAACAAAACAAAATATATATATATATGTGTGTGTATATAGATAAATATATATACATCTTAGAATCCCACTCAGTTTCTGCGCAGGTGCACACATTTTCATATGACTTTAGAGGGCTAATTCAACACATTATATCACTCTGAAACCGAACAAAGGATGTTAATTGTGGGCTGAAGTGGTTATTAATCAAAACTTAGCAGCTGTTTGGAGAATAGATCCCAAACCTAATTTATAGCCTCTTATCGGTCGGAACAAAAACACTTACTGACACTTGAGTTAGCGTCCTCCTTTCTGTCATGACTGAATGCTTTTTACGGTTTGACATTTACCGTCACAGAGGAGGGGATGAGTCGGATGTCATAAGCCCGGTTATTGTTGTTGAAAACGCAGCCCCGGGCACCAGTACTGAGCGCCGCCGTTGTATATTTCTGCAAAACACAGATGCATATAATTACCGAGGCTAACAATAGGTTTGTTCAACCAATCACATTTCGTTTCTATGGTGCCACATCATAGCAAAGTTATCTCATGACACTTTATATTTAGAGGTGGTTGAAAGCAGACTCTTTGTGGAGGATAGTCATCTGCCTTGAACACTGGGTTGGGGGGCGGGTGCACAGCAAACTCAACTTATAATTGTTATCCCGCCCCCTAAAGGAGAAGCAAGGGGTATTATTATATTTTATTTTTTTTTTGCTTCGGTTTGTTTCTTTGTTGGTTTGTTAACACTCTAGCACCAAAATTATTGCTTCAATTCATACCATATTTGGTTTCTTGATTGCCAGTGATCCAGAATATATCTCATTATATTTTGGGAAAAGTCGGTCAAAGTTCACATTTTTGATGAATTTTTCAAAAAACTTTCTCATGTACTTATAATGGGGGAAATTTCAAATGTCTATAGTGGCAAAATGATTGGTTGAATTCATACTAAATTTGGTTTATCAATTGCCAGTGATCCAGAATACATCTCATTACATTTTGGGAAAAGTAGGTCAAAGTTCACATTTTTGATGAATTTAAAAAAAAAAAAAATTCCCATTTACTTATAATGGGGGAAATGTCAAATGTCTATAGTGGCAAAATGATTGGTTGAATTCATACCAAATTGGGTTTATAGATTACCAGTGCCACAAAATAGATGCTTTGACAATTTAGGAAAAGTAGGTCAAATTTTGTATACAATTTTAAAACCTTTTTTTTTTCCTGTCATTTACTTATGACGACTGACATTTCACGCCTATGAAAACATTAATTTTGTTTCAATTTACTTCCAACTTGTCATATATACAGAAGTAGTCGATATGCTGACATCAGCACACACATAGACATGATGACATCAGCTGCCAAATTAAGCTACAATACATGTGAGGGGCGGGGCTTGCTGTGCCTGACACCACTTTTATTTATATAAATGACAGCATTCTAATTTGTCTCAGAGTTTATAATGACTCAAAAACATTTTCCCTCTAGTGTCACTGTTGAGTTTGCGTGTAAATCGGACTCACTTCACCACACGTTTATGGTCATTCGCTATTGCTTCAGTAGCAGCAAAATATTGCGTTACTGGTTAATGCAGGTTTATGTCAACTGAAAGAGAACACTTCAGTGCGAACAGATGCTACGCTCTGGAAAACACTGTAATTACGCTGATAAACATGAAATTTAAGAGAAATGATAGCTAAGTAGATAAGTTTGACAGCGTTGTTCATCCTAACCCTGGGAAAAGTACATCATATAACAAATGAAGGTGGATTAGGATCTAAGATTGTGCAAACGGCCTTGTGTTGCAAATATGATTTTGCTGCAAACCTTGGCCTGGGAACGGCTAAATAAAGGTGCATAAATCACACCAGTTTCATCATCATTTACTGGAGCAAAGTTCATGTTTCTACCTCCTTCTAACCACAACATATTTGTAGTGTGAAGCCCAATATACTGTGAGGTAAATACTTTTAATGTCATCGTTAAAGCTTAACAGACTGAAATTCTTTCCCGTCAGTTAGTCAGATATCATCGGGTCTGTTTTGTAGCTGTACTCAAGTAATATGTTGTAGCTTACAGGGGAATGGGAGGTCCAGTGGTTAGATATTGATCCAGTCTCAGCCTGCAGCTCCAGTTTAATCCTATAATCATTTTTATTAGTCTACTCTAGAGCTGAGCTACGTCTGCACTAAGACCCACTCAGCTCAGATCCTGTTTCTCATCCAGCTCTTCTCATGAAATTGGTCTATTTTGTTTCCATACTTAAGTATTCGTTTGTTCATTCTCTTCCTCTTCATCTTATTTTATGTATATAATTCTGTTTTCATTCATATATTTTTTGTATATTACTTAACAATCTGAAATACTACTTTCAGTTTTATTTTTTTTATCTTTTTTCCCATTCTTTGTGTATTCAGTAGAACTGTATTCTGCTCTCAGTGGGACGGCCATGGCTCATGAGCAGGTTGTCCAATGACTGATAGGTTGATGGTTTGAATCCCTCTCTGTCCTAGTCAGTCCATTTTGTCCTTGGGTAAGACACTTCACCCTGAATGAAAGGTTTGGAGATGATTAGAGGGGCAACTTGTACCCTCCGTAAGTCTACCTGAGGGCAGCTGTGGCTACAAATGTAGTTTTCCATCATCAGAGGGGGAATGTGAGAGTGAATGAATAGTAAGTTTCTTTCGGGTTTTCCCATCAGGGGTTGCTACAGCAAATCACATTCGCATGTTGATTTGGCAAAGGTTTTTACGACGCCCTGACACAACCAGGCTTGGGACCGGCACAATGAGGCTTGCGCCCCCTTGTGGCTACAATGGGATATACAGCATAAAGGACCTTTCCCAAGGGTCCACCTGGGCCTCGAACCAGCCATCTTCCACACCAAAGTCAGTGGCATAAAACACTAAACTACCCAGGTTCTGTGAGAGTGAATGAATAATAGATCAATAATGTAAAGTGTTTTGAATCTATTATTATTAGTGTATTCAATATTCCGAGTCCACTTCTCACAAACACAATATACATTTTGTACAAGTCTTAACCACAAAAATCATCAAATATTTGTGCAAATCCTTCAGAAATGTTAGTATAATGTATTATTGTTTTAGAAATTGTGGTTTTCAGACATGAGTGATATCAACATCCATTATTTTCCTACTGAATCTCCATCATATAGTGCATACCCTTTGTCTGTATTTACATTATATAGTGTTTTGTTTATTTTGTGTGTTCGTTATCCATTCTGTTTTCTGATTAATCCTGTTTCTACATCTCTGTCTGGCTGTACAACCTCCTCTCTCCTTCATCCTTCTTCTTAACTCTGGTCTGACAAACGAACGCTCTGCAGAGTGGTTTCATAACCTGGCAGCTGCAGGGAAACCATGGCACAATGCTCTCAGTAATTGGGGTCAAAAGCCTTGCCCAAGGACACAGTGGCAGGAAGGATGCTATAATCAGCAGCCACCCTGCTGTCACTAATAGATGGCCTGAGTAATCCATCCAACAGACTGCTGCTGCAAAATGTGACAAAGTGTGTTTCCTACACAATGTCTGAGCTGGACATATCACTGGAAACATTCACAGCAACAATAAAAGCTGCAGGAGAGGATTTAACACCAGGGGTCTTCAGGAACAGACTGCACACACCTTTAACTCTGGTCAGCATATGATATTAAAGGCCTATTTACACAGGACTACAGCAACCTGTGAACCTCTGGGGGGGTCGGAAATAAACCTCATGTCTTTGTTTTACTCGTTTTAAGGCTGTTTTTTATTCAAATTCACTGACATTGTTTCTAATTTCTGATGTGATGTGATTTTTACATTATCTGAATATATTACGATCATCAACATATTACAGTTTTGTTCATAAAAGTAAAGGATCTAACCTAGAAGTACCATCTAAACTAGATAGATGGTGTACCTAATAAAGTGGCCAGTGATGGATGGATGGATGGTCTTAACTCAGCCTTTTTGCATTTCCATTACATAAAACAACCTGGAATCTGGTACTCTATACTATTTTTTTTTTTTAATACATGCTCATCCTAGAGATACTAAAATGTGTTAGGGTAAAAACTCTAAAATAAAAAGGTATAAAAGGTATAAAAAGGGAAATGATAAGTCTGTATCCTGGCTGTCACATACTGAATAAAATGTTTTACATACATTGGCAAAATGTCTGTTTACCTAAAGTAAAATTACAATAATACTAATTTAAGACAAAAACAAAACACAACAAACATTCTCTTGTGATTATAATGGCTTAATATCTTCTTCTAATTATGATAAATGTTTAGCTATAGTTTTCAGTCCGTGCTGGATATAATAGACGAGGAATGTTTTACCTAAAATATTAAAATAAAGTGGAAAACCTATTAAACAAACAAACAAAAGTAGGTGTGTTGTACATATTAATAATGAAAAGTTTTGATTCAGAGGCAATCTGACAGTCAATAAATATCTGTAGCTTAAGGCACATTGTTCGCTGTCATTACAAGTTTACAACTACAATTTTAATTATTTATGGAAAACGGATGATAATACAGGATGACATTTAACAAATGTATATAGGAAAATATGTTTGTTAGAAAATGGATCCAGCAGCTCATCATTTAAGTATCGACTGTATTTTACACAATCATGTAAATATTCTACGTAAATTAGTGCTCAGTACGAGAAGGAGATTAGAAAATGATAGTAGTAAAGGTTACGGCCACATAGTGAAGAGGGTTCCCTGTGATGGTTTTATCGTCCACTTGTTCTGCTCAGTAATTGGTTTGCATCTGTGTTTAAATGACAACGAGGCTCGGCATCTGACTGAGTCAAGAGTTATCTGTCAGGCAGGAAATGAGCCAGATGGAAAACAAGATTAACCCTGATGAACACCGTTAACCAATCCCCGTTCACTCATGTAAACAGTCGGAACATATTCCAGTAAAACTCCTGGATTCTAACAGGACTGTGAAGAAATGACGTCAGAGTCGGGTCATATAACCCTGTAAAGCCCGACCCGTTAAATCACTGACAGAAAATGACACTTCTATGAAACTGGAGCCTTGGGGTGAAAAGGAGGTAAGAGATCCAGCATATTCTAGGGGGGGGGGCTATAGCTGTTTGGTGCACCACTCTATCTTTCTAATTCAACTTTTCTTTTTAATCTAACTTATTTTCAGCGATTTACACTGTGTTTTTATTGTTGCTTTGGTTGCGACTGTTTCTGTGGAGTGGGACCATATTTACAATTTCCCCTTGGGGATTAATACACTGTCGACGTAACCCGAATTTCCGCGCAAGTCAGAATTTAGTACCCTTAAATACCCCCTAAATCTCTAAATAACTATCCAAATACATGTATTATAGTTCATATTAATAAAATAAAGTAAAAAAAAAAAAAAAAAAAAGATGCTGTACGTACAGTGTACAGTATGTATGTACAGTAATGGTGGACGAAATTTCGACATCGTACAGTAATAGCGGATGAGACTCCAGCGTCGTAAAGTCAAAATAACATAAGGTCGGGTACGTCGTAACCTGAGGACTAGCTGTATATCAATCAATCAACCAATCAATTAATTTGTCAATAAATTTATTGGTCCTTCTGAGCAACCAAAACCTTTATTTTTTTCCAATATCAATTTCCATGAATGAGTTTCAATTTTGTATCATATTAGATACATTGGGTCTCAATGCTCAAATGTTGTTTTTTTCCACTTTGTGTTTATTGGTTTTTAAAGATATTAAGAATCAAAAACAGGGAGGCAAAAACAAGAAGCAAACAAATACAAATACAAAAATAAATAAATAAATAATAATAATAATAAAATAAAAAAAATAAAATAATAATAATAATATAGTCTTGTGGGTGAACACCTTAATAATCTTACTCTTTTGGTGTATACAAAAAAGATTAATTAAAAAAAAAAACAGTTTCCTTATGTTTTCTTTGTTTTCCATTGTAATAATAATAGTAATAGTAATAATATTATTTTTGAACAAAACAAAAACATAATGTAAAAAAAAATTGGTAATTCCTTTTCAAAATTGGCAAACGTCTTCATCGTTCTTCATTAATGAATTGAATGAATTCCTCCCTCCCCCCTCCGGTGGATTATTCATGCATTGCTGAGGGCTTGAAAACCCATGTATCAAATATGATCCATTTGGCGTTTTAATGTGTCCCATCTAGTCTCCGACCTACGATACGTAAAGTTTAATGTGCAAGTAATTAAAAGGCAAACGGCCGTGCTGACGTAGTGTTATAATTAATGCTAGCACGCTTCATTACCTGTATTATGTAACATCACATTTATGAGTTAGTTCATGCGAAATCAGTGGTGCACAAAAGTTACATTTTATATATCGTTATATTAATCTGATGAATGTCGCTGCACAAAAACACCGAACAGACTGATGCAACTATAAATGAAAAGACGGCCATGTGCAGTAAAAACACTCCGATGCTTACTTGTGTTGACAACACAATACTCCATCTGTTACACTCGCAACCCTCCGAGACTTGTGCGTCTGAGTTGAACTGTCAAAGTATAAAGAATGTTTTTGTTTGCATAAATAGATAAAGTGGTCATAAGAAGCTCTTATCCAACAGTCTGTTCATTATCATAGTGTTATAGCACATACTGTATCTGTTTTGTTTTTGTTTGTTTTTTTTATAAAATATGATGGTAAAAACAGAAGCCATCCTGAACTCTGCATGTGGGTGAGTTTATTTTCCTGGAGGTTAAACCAAAACAGCAGATGCAGAGGTTTTGTCCGCTGATGAAGTAGTTCAAGTGAGCATCGCATCAGTTCCGGCAAAGCACAAAGTCATGGTCGGCCCATAATAATTCAACTTTAGTAGTTATTTTTTTTTCAATAATTAATTTTTTTGATCTTTTTTTAATTAAATTAAATTTTTTAAACAAACACAGGGACATATAACAGAGATTTAAGATGCAACAAAAGACTAATAAATAAAAATAATAAAATAAATAAAAGAGTTCCACTATGTAATTACCCACTAAATCACTTTGTACACACATTATCCAGTCAAGCTGCATCGTCAGCTGTTCTACATAAGAAATAAAAGAATGCCGTACCACATTAAACTTCCCTATTGATCCATTAAAAGAGTCTATTCTAACCTTTTAATTTTTTAGGAAAAAAATGACTTTTTTTTTTTTTTTTTTTTTGCTAATTTTGATCTAATTTCAAACTATTGGAAAGTGACCAAAACAAAAAAGTAAATTATCTGCATTTCCAAAAAAAAAAAAAATAAATAAATAAATCAATTGAATACATTTTACTTTTACTAAAGCATCAGAAACTGTCCAGAGTGGATGAGAACCATGAAGAAACAACCCTTCGAGTCAAAGAAAGCGACATAAGTGATAAAAGCTCAAAGCGCTGTTGTTGTTTTCACCACTAGACACAGATGTAAATAAAAAAGAATCGAGTTTGGATAATGAAATGGCAGTGTTTCTTCTATATGGGTGAGTTTGATTATGAGGGTTATGAAGGTATAAATTATGGGATGTTCATTTCTTGACCATCTGATGATCTATGGTTCAGACTAAACTGTGACAGCTGTGACCCTGTTTGGATAATTAGTGATGAAAAATTTATGAGATGATTAATTATTTTACTGTGGCTGTTCTGTGTCTAAAAGCTAAGCTAACAGAGCTAACAATGTAAACTATCAGCAGATGCAGCACATGAACTGTCAAAATAAGTCTATGGGCAATTTTTACTAAATATTTAAACTGTATATAAATAATATAGTTTATATTATTATTATTATATTATGTAAATCTGATTGTGTGTGAGGTGAGTAAAAAAAAGTGTATGTGAATGGTTTTATATGGATGTTTTTATGTTATTGTAAAAATATATAGAAACAAACATGTGTTAAAAAGCAAAGGAATTAATTTAATTAGATTGTAAAAACAGGTGGGATTTTTCAATTTTCTTTTATTTGGTTGTATTTTTTGTTTTTGTGCATGAAATAAAACTTAATAGACATGAGAGGGTGCAGGAGCTTTTCTTCTCTTTACTTATTTTTTATTATTAAATATTAAAAAAGGAAAAAAATCATCTTTATGGTATTTTTTCTTACATTCATCAGTGTTGCTGTTTTCCCTCAAGCTTAACAAATACAACCACAAAAAGGTGTTTTATTATATGACACAAAGAAGGTAACGTTTAATTTTATGTATCACTGTACAGACATATTTAAGTCATTTTTCTGTCACTGCGGAACCGCTCTGGACTTCAGTGATGTATAAACACTTCTTGTTGAATGTTTGTAGTTCGTTTTCTTTCTTTTTCAGCCTTGTTATTTTCTCAAAATATCAGTAAAGCAAAAAAAAAAAAAAAAAAAGTGAATGGAGTGAATGTCGTCTGAGGCAGGTGTTAAAAAGAAGTGACAATCTGTTCAATGTTCAGGTGAAGGATCCAATTATTACAAAACCAAAGCTTTTGTCCTCAGATGAAAAAATGGGCGGAACAAGAAAGGAGGGGAAGATGGGAAAAGGATAGAAAAGATGAGTGAGGACGTGAGAGAAAAGGTGACAGGGAAAAGAAAAAAAGGGGGGGGGGGAGTGTGTTATTTTCCTCTGAGAGAAAATGAAAGTGGGAGGACAGAAGATTATCAGTGCGGGCGAATAAAAGCAAGAATAAAGAAATTACAGCAGCGAAAAGAAGAAGAAAAAAGATAATAAAGATGATGAAAGAACGAGACAAATAATCTGATAAGGAAAATAACTGGGAAATATTAGCAGGAATAGTGAAGAAACGGGTGAGATAACAGTGAAAGTGACGGAAGAAAGAGAAGCTGATGGGAAGAAAAAAAGAAGAGGTAAGCGAAACGCAATAGAGGGGAAAGAAGTGATGAAAGAGAAGAGGAGAGAACCATCATCTGTGAAATGGAACACAAAGTGTTATTTATAGAGAAAAAAAAACAAACGGGTAGAAGACGAAAAAAGTAGATACGAGTTAAAAAAAAGTGTTGTCCGACGAAAAGTGACTTTACAGAAGTTTACTTACAGTTTCCAGTGGTGGAATGTAACTAAGTATTTTTACTTCATTACTGTACTTAAGTAGTTTTTTTATATTTGTAAACTACTTAAGTAAAAATAATAATAACTTTACTTCATTACATTTTGTGGCAGTTATCTGTACTTTCTACTCCTTACATTTCGGAAATTGATGCCGTTACTCGTT
>JAPSES010074856.1:0-10155 GCA_029822895.1 Maxillicosta whitleyi
GACAGAGAAAGACAATAAAAACACTTAATTTTTGAAAATGGATATATAGCGTTTTGGAAAAGAGCTCTTCATATGTATATGTAAATAAATATACATTATGCAAATATGCAAATCTGATTTGCTGTGGCGACCCCTGAAGGAAAGTGTGTATGTGTATGTGTGCATATATATGTGTGTGTGTGTACGTTTGTTTGTTTTATTGGGTGGGCGGCCCTGTAGTTTGTTTTGTTTATTTGTTTCAAGTTTGATTTTGTGATGTTTTGGTTTGTTTGTACTCATTGAGACTATATGTCTAAGTTTTGTGGATTGAAAAAGTTAAATAAAATCATATAAAATAGATCAAATAGATTGGAAAATAATAGTAATAGAACTTACAAATCATGACAATTCCAAATTTTTCCTGTGTTTTAGTGGGAAAAAGTTAAATTATATGATGAAAATATTTACAATTACAAACTATTTTTTTAAAATAATCCAAACAACCATCCACAACTTTAATAAATAAGTAGAATTTTAACAAAAGTGTGCCTGTTTCCTAAATGTTTTGTACTGTTGTAGATCCACTGTGAAAGTAATCAACATGCATAAAAAAATTTTAAAAAATTATTTAAAAAACTAAGGCGTAATAATGTCTAATGTTCTAAGGCAGGGGTCTCAAACTCATTTTTTTCCAGGGGCCACATTCAGCCCAATTTGATCTCAAAGGGACTGGACCAGTAAAATAATAAGATATAAAATAATTGCATAATAATGTATAAATAATGACAACTCAAAATCTGTCTGTTTTAGTGAAGACAAACCCATTGAATTATGAAAATACACACTTTTATAATCTACCCAAACAAAAAAAGATATGAATAACCTGAAAAAAACGGACATTTCTCCTGAAAATAAGTGCAATTTTAACAATAATGTGCCTCAACTTATTATGTATACATGTTCATTTTGGATCAGATCTACAAATACACTTAATTACAGGCAGAAAAGTATTAAAATTGTGCTTAATTTTCTTTAGACAGGTTACAGGATATTTTGTGAATGTGAATATTTTCATAATTTAATGTTATGTTTCGCACTAAAACAAGGACAAAAAATGAAGTTGTCAATATTTATAGACATAATGTAATATAATTTTTTTTTCACATCAAACCAAGAAGAAAATATAGTGTTTTTTTTTTTTTTTTTTTAATTTATTCTGTCATTATTTTACTGTAGATCATATTAGTCTGTATGTGGAACTAAAATGAGTTCAACAGCCTTCACTGTGGATTTTTTACACTTTGTAAATTCATCCCACGGGCCGCATTAGAACCTGTGGCGGGCCACATTTGGCCCCCGAGCCGCGTGTTTGAAACCCCTGTTCTAAGGTAATAAATATAATAATGAATATAGTATATAATCAATTATATGCTCAATCTTAAAACACTGTAATGTTGATACAGATATATTCAGAAATATCATTATGAAATGCATTTTGGTTTATGATCATATCTGAGGTTTGCACAAATGTAGAATCTCCACCTTTAATTCTGACGCCTGCAATTAGTGCAGTCTGAACGTTCTAATAGAGCCGTTCTAGCATGATTGTTCCGTTGAGGCTTCCAGCTGACTGTGTGGATGTGACTTTGGGGAGTGGCCAAATGAGATAAACCTGCATAAATGTGATAGGGTGATATTCGCTGACACCAACCTGGCCTTTGTAAGCTGCTCATAAAACACACGCACCGCTCTTTTATCCTGTCAGAACCTGGCACCGAATGTCTTTGTAGTTAAACAAACACACACAAAAAAAAGGATGGGTTACTTCCTCATCCAAGACTCTTCTGTGGATTTGGACCACGCCAATTTTAATACGGGCTTTGAAAATCAGTCAGCTGCAGGCTTCGGTGTTATAATGAGAGATCACACTTCCTGTGGATGTGAACTGGCACGAGAGCGACATACTTTAGATTCACACTTGTCAGTACTGAGGTGGCGTTTGGTGGAAAATATAGTGAGGTGATATTGACCGTTGGTGCACTGGGTCGTGTGTTGAATGTATATGTAATGGCGCTTTTCGACTCCATGGTACCGGCTCTACTCTACTCGACTCTACACGGCTCCTTCGTTTTTCCATTACGAAAAAGGACCCTGGAACCTGGGACCCGATACTACTTTTTTAGTACCGCCTCAGTCGAGGTTCCAAAATCTTGGAGTGGATACCAAAACGTGACGTCACAACACTGCAGACACTGATTGGTCCGAGAGTTTTCTCTGTGATCCGAAATGTACAAAAATCAAGACAGTGAATAGTGAAACATTAAACCACACGTAACGAGTCGATCTGAGACAAGCTGGTACCATGTAGTGGAAAAGCACCATTACATGATACCGGCTCGTTTCGGCTCGCCTCGTTACTCCGACACAGCACGTTACTTCCGTGTCGTCTGTTAAGACAGTCGCCAAAAACTCGCTTGTTGCGTATTTTCTCCTTTGGATTTTTACGTCCGCCACCAAAGACTGAATCTACGTTCCGTCTATGGTGTAGTTTTGTTCTGTCATCATGTGGTTTAATGTTTCACTATTCACTGTCTACTTCTATATCTGATTTATGTAAATCGCGGATCACAGAGAAAACTTTCCGACCAATCAGTGTCTGCAGTGTCGTGATGTCACATTTTAGTGTCGGTCCCAACATTTTGGAACCTCGACTGAGGCGGTACTAAAAAACTAGTATCGGGTCCCAGATTCCATGGTCCTTTTTCGTAATGAGAAAGCAAAAGAGCCGTGTAGAGTAGAGCCGGTACCATGGAGTCGAAAAGCGCCATTACATGGGACCGGCTCGTTTCAGCTCGACTCGTTACTCCTACACGGCGCGTTACTTCCATGCCGTCTGCTCAGAGTCGCCGAAAACTCGCTCGTGAAAAAATACGGAATTTTTTCGTCTGGATTTTTACATCTGCCACCAAAGACTGAATCTATGTTCCGTCTATGGTGTAGTTTTGTTCTGTCATCATGTGGTTTAATGTTTCGCTATTCACTGTCTTACTTCTGCGTCTGATTTTTGTAAATTTCAGATCACAGAGAAAACTGTCTGACCAATCAGTGTCTGCAGTGTCGTGACGTCACATTTTAGTATCCGCACCAGAATTTTAGAACCTCGACTGAGGCGGTACTAAAAAACTAGTATCGGTACATCCCACCATGGGCAGATTTCACAGTTAACACATAAGTGCAAAGAAAAAGATGAGTAGAAAAAAAAACACATGTGAAAAATGAAATTGAAATTTGGTATTAAATATAAATATCTATATAAATGGAGAATTTGAATTAAACATTTTTTTTAAATTCAAAATATGATGATATGTTATCTGCAAGTTCTTTTTTTGGGTTTTTTTTTTCCCTTCCAATGGGACTCTAGGGAAATTAGCTGCTGTCTGTAAATATTCATTAATACAAACTGTCCCATTTTAAAATTAAATAAAACAGATCAATTAATGTTCATAAAGACTCAAATCAAAGTTGAGGGTTATCATATGAAGAGCTCTTTTCCAAAACACTACATATCTATTTTCAAAAATCAAGTGTTTTTATTGTCTTTCTCCGTTAATATCACTGAAATCTATGTTATAATGTTTAAAAATGTTATGGAAATAGCAGATAACATTAACTTAGTTCCAATTTTCCTGATGCTATCTTAA
The DNA here is from genome assembly GCA_029822895.1 of Maxillicosta whitleyi. Lineage (NCBI taxonomy): Eukaryota > Metazoa > Chordata > Actinopteri > Perciformes > Neosebastidae > Maxillicosta > Maxillicosta whitleyi. The sequence goes on from JAPSES010074856.1 coordinate 3,681, forward strand.
CATCAGGTTGTAAAAAATAAAATAAAAAATTGTAATCAAATGGCTTTCATAGCGTTTTGGAAAAGAACTCTTCAAAACTGAAGAAAAAGTGATTTTTTTTAATCAAAATCTCTCATTAACTGAACATAAACCCAGTGTTTCCATTCACTGTCATTGATCCAACTCCATGGGTTTTACTGGTGAATCAATGTTGGAGAAGATGACGGCGTTTCCATGGTAACTACCGAGCCTCTGAACATCCCAATGGGTCATATTTGATGACCACAAAAAGAAGAAAAACTGCATTTTACACCAATTATTCACATGTATTAATAGTATGAAAGGATCAGTAGGTTTTAGACCCTTTACTAGATAGTTTTGGTGGATGTTTATGAGTCAATAATAAAAGACTTCATCTAAAAACCATCACTTTTGCTAAATGCATCTTCAATCTAAGCCAGTATCACTCAATCATTTCATGCTTCTTTTGATCAAACATTCTCTTTGTTGTTTTGGTGTCTTCCACATTTTAACATCCGAACTTTAGTCATGTCTTTAGTCGTCATCATCATCATCTGTCTTAAAGATCAGAGCCTTAAAGAGTGAAGGAAACGTTCTGTAAAAGGAACCGCCGTGAAATATTCATCAAGTGCATCTGAAAACGAGGCTGGAAGTTGTGGAATTCTCTCCAGAAGTTCGCAGTGGAAATTAATCCCGCATTTTACGCTAACTGGCAACCCCCCCCCCCCCCCCCGACATTTTTATGTGGGTCAGGCTGAAACAGAAAAAGCGCTCTGTGTAGTAATGTGTAATATTATGGTCTGTATTCACTCATATCTACAAATGCCTCTGTATTTTTATAAGATAGAGAAAACATGGAGGAAAAACAGGGAGCGATTCCATGAATCCTTTAACCCTCAGGTGTCAAACATGCAGCCCGGGGGCCAAATCCGGCCCTCCAAAGGGTCCAGTCTGGCCCTTGGAATAAATTTGTGAAAAGCAAAAATCGATATTAACATAGATATATATATATTTTTTTTTTGGCCCACCACCCCAGGAATACCTACTAACAAACATAACTGGCTTTGTTACAATTTCATTACAACTTATTATGGTCTGTGAACAGTTTTATGATCAGATTTACCGATTAAATAGAACTCCGGCACCGTGATGATTTAGGACGAACACCAACACACTGAGTATCATATTCATTAAATGTTTAATCATATCAAAGACAATAACACTGTCGGGACAAGTGCACTAGTTTGGTTTTGTTTTGTTTTGTTTTTTTAGTTCTTTGATCCCAAACTGGATGGAGACCGAGGCGGTGCATTCCAAGGATTAATCATGCATTCTTTTTGGCGTCTCTTCTTCCACTCCCTGGAGTGCCGCTCACTTCATTAACATCCTGGAGGGCTTCTCCATGGAACGTTCTTTTGGCTGCGCAGTAATTACAATAAGGTAATAATAATAATAATAAGCAGAGATGTAAAAGATTTATTTCAAAGACAAATGACAGTCGTCTGAGTATCGAACACTTCACTTTGTCATTAGCTTCTGTTTTTTATTTACAGTGTGCAACATTTTAATACCATTCTTTCATTTATTTATTTATTTTCCAAACTTTTTAACCCATAAAGACCCAAATAAAGGTGTGTATAGCGTAAAGGGTCTAACCCAAGGGCCCACCTGAGGATCAAACCGGCAATGTTCCGCACCAAAGCCTGTGTTGCTACAAGGGCGACGTCGATATAATTACTGTAAAGTTGTTTTTCTGCTCTATTTTATTAACGAGAATGAATAAGGCTGTAAGAATTATACGAGTGGATATTTGATTTTCTAATACAAAGATAATTATAAAACAAAAATACATTTTGTTGTCTTTTCATGGTCATCAGATATGACCCTTTTGGACATTCAGAGGCTCTGTGGTTACCATGGAAACAACACTATCTTCTACAAAAATTGGATCAACCGACCTTCAAACATAACTTACCTAATGGGCGTAAAAACTGCATTATGAAAATATTTACATTTATAAAATATTGTAACAAAAAAATTAGGGCAACCTAAAAATTTGTAAGAAAAAAAAGGAAAATTTTAACAAAATAATATATTCAGTGATTTGTACATAATTCTGCCTATCTATCTATCTATCTATCTATCTATCTATCTATCTATCTATCGACCGTCAAAAATATAATTTACTTTATGTAAAAACAAAAACTTCACCAAAACTCTCACATTTTAGCGTTCGCGAAAGGCGTATCGCAAAAAAAAAAAACTGCAACAGAAACACCTTTTTGTGCAACTGGAGTCACATGAACAAAGGAAACGACTGCGGATGGAGACGCGTTTTATCTTCGGTTAACGGTGTATTTGTCAGAAAAGTCTCGTTTTCTTTCATTTTTCTCTGTTTCTGACGTAATAACCCTCGATTTTATTCACATAATAAATAAATAATAATGATAATAATAACAAAAAACATCCTAATCATAATACAAATAATAAAAAAAACCAAGCTAGGACCCCTGTTTTGTCTTCTGCTGCACAGTCTTCACATCCACTTAAATACGAGCTGCCTCCAACATGATGCAACAGTAAATCTAGCCTAGATTTCTACTGATCCGTGCACAGACGACAGAACGCTTGATTCCACTCACTTGGTGCTGACGTCTGTGCAACGTACAGTGTGTGTGTGTGTGTATGAGGTGGGGGGGGGGCTCTAAATGAGGCTGGGGTTAAAACAGCGCCCCCTGGGAAATGCTACCTTTCATCCAGGTGAACTGATAATTTCACCAAATCTGCAGATAAACACACACGGTGACTCCACATTGTGTTAACTGGCCTTTGTAGGAGGTGGGGGGGGGGTCTTGGCTTGACGTCGCCTGCTGTCCACTGGGGAGTTTACAGTAGTGTGAAAATGTGGTCTTGACTGGGAGCCCTGCTAACCCCCAAGTCCCACTGAGCTCCACAGGATGATGGTGCTCAGCCATCCACAGCTAGCCGGAGAGATAATGGAAGGCAATGGATGACAGCTCTCTGAGGAGCCCCCCCCGTTTTTTTTTTTTATACCAGGGAGAGACAATAAGAGGAGGCTGAGAGCTGAACAGGATACATCATTGGACTTTTCTTTTGTTAGTGCGCTGAGATTTTAACCCCTAGACACCCAAAGCGGCACCGGTGACACAAACCAACCACTGATGTAAAAACTGTTTAACATCAGCTGATCCATTAATTCTATCAATACATGGGAATAATTGGTGTAAAATACAGTTTGTTGTCTTTTCGTGGTCATCACATATGACCTGTTTGGATGTTCAGGGGCTTCGTCGTTACCATGGAAACACCATCTTTTTTTTTTTTAATATGATTTTTATATAAGCTCGGACACATATACGTATACTCTTAATGAGTCCAAACATACCAAAAGACCAATCACAAAATCAAACTTCAAAGAAAAAAACAAACGAACAAAAGATAAAAATATATAAAATGTTAAATAAAATGTTGATCCATTAATCCTATTAATACATGTAAATATTTCAGGTAAAAATACAGTTTTGGAACAAATTTACACCAAAAAAAAAAAAAAAATCCAACATAGAGGATAATATTGTTTAAAAAAAAAAAAGATAAATCAGCAAAGAAAAGCAGAAATAGAGGAAAAACTGCCACAAAAGTAGCCGTGACTTCAAGCAGAGCACGGATTTGATTTATTTCCGATTCCAAAAATGTGTTGGATATTTCCCAAAAAAGTGCTCGCATGCATAAAAGCGCACATTCCATTCATGGCCGTCTGCTAATATGAGTGACCCGAGTTGTCAAAACAACCGTATGCTACACATCAAATGTAGTGGAGACCACACTTCTCTTGCACAGACTCTTGTACATCTCCTTCAGTCCGTTTCAATTATGATGCCAGGATCTAGCTGCAGGATAACTCCGACTTCGCTCCACGGGGGAAATAACATCTAGAGCAAAGTGCAGGGCCTCTTTTTTTAACCGTGTTAATATCGTCTCAAAGCTGCCAAGACACTATAAAACAGAGTCTATCAGTTTAACAGAGCCGCTAAGTGTATGTGAGGAGGATAAGACCTCGCATATTAAATTAATAAGTCAAACCAATGCACTATAATCGGTCAATTCCCGATGTGATTAACAGCTAGCCTTTTCCGAATTCCCAAACCGAGCTCGTAGCGGAGCGTTTAACTCAGATTTAAACCACACAGCGACTTTTGTGGCACTTCCCAAATACATTTTTCTCTCTATTTAATCTTCCTCAAATGATATTATGCCATTTGTGATCATATTAACCTCTTGATTTTTTTTTTTGTTGTTTTAATATAAAAATATTAATACCTGAACGATCGTGTACAATCTGACATTTGTTAAGAAAAATAAGTAAAAGAAGTTTCAACAACATTATGGGCGGGCGGACGGACAGACAGACAGAATTATGTACGAATATTTTATTTTCTTAAAATTTTACTTTTTTTTTTAAACAAATTTTTAGGTTGCCATAATTTTTTTTGTTACAATACTTTATAAATGTAAATATTTTCATAATGCAGTTTGACGCCCTTTACAAATCACAATAACTAATGTCTAATGTTTCATTTCACTCATTCATCCTGCCGGTTTTGCCCCCCATCCGCGCTCTATGACACCTCCAGCACTTTCAGAGGATTAGTTCGACACAAATCTCAGATTATGGTGGTTTTTTTTAGATGGAAGGTGTTTGTTTGTTGTTACACACATATGCCACTGGGTGTAATCTGCTTAGTGACTAGAAACAGTCGCTTTAGCCAATTGTGTTCACAGTTCCAGTGTCTAACACACGATGCACAGTCCACGCCGGGGTGTTTCTGGTCACACTGAAGCAGCGCAGGTGGCCGTCTATCATCACACATGCTCTCCAGGTGACAGCGCCATCTGCTGCCCCCCCCACCAGAACGTGCCTTACATATGTACGTGGACGGACCGGACGGAACGTTAGAGAAAGAAGACACAGAAAAAACAACGCATTTTCTTAGCGCATGTGTGAGCTGTCACCGTCTGTTGCACTGGATTTGTATTCACGCATCATAACAATGACGAGTCGGGGGAGATTTTATTTACGTAGCACGTTTCACAGATAAAATCACAAACTGCTTTACGGTCTAGGACTGGGGGGGTTGGGGCCACATCCAGTCAGTTTTTTTTTTTTTTTTTTACATTATTAACACTTTCTTGTTTAAATGTAACTAAATATAACTTTTTTCATCATTTAATGTTATTTTTTTGTACTAAATCAAAGAGAAAAAGTGGTTCCAGACACAAACACAAACAAGCCCCGCCCATCGTACATATTGTAATGTATTTTGGTGTTGATCCAGCTGATGTCATCATGTCTATGCGTGTGCTGATGTCAGCGTATCAACTGTCTCTATATACGTGCCAAGTCTGAAGTAAATTGAAGCAAAATTTATGTTTTTATAGACATGTGAATTTTCACCCATTATAAGTAAATGGCAAAAAATAAATAAATAAATAAATTACTGAGTATTGTCAACTATTTCACAAAATGTAATGCTATCTATTCTAGGTCATTGGGAATCTATAAAGACAATTTGGTCTATTTTGTTGTTACAGACATTTGAAATTTCACCCATTATAAGTCAATGGGAAAAATATTGTAAAATTACATTAAAAATGTGACCTTTGACTTACTATTCCTCAAACGTAATCACATTTTTATTACATTACATTTGGCGGACGATTTTATCCAAAGCGTCTTAACAAAGCATTTATAGCGTAAAAGGCCTTGCCCAGTGGCCCACCTGGAATTCGGACTAGCAACCTTCCACAACAAAGTCTGCGGTGTAAAACACTAAGCTATCCAGTCTGTCAATTTATTCTGGGTCACTGAAAATCTATAACCTGAATCTGATATGAATTCAACCAATAGCTTTGCTGCTACAGAAATGTTGCCCATTATAAGTAAATGGGAAAAATTAAATTTAAAAAAAATTTAATTTAAATTTTGACCTACATTTCCCATTATGTAATCACATCTATTCTGGGTCACCGGGAAACCCAATTATAATATAATTATATAATATATAAACCAAATTTAGTATGAATTCAACCAGTAGTTTTGTTGTTACAGATGTTTGACATGTCACCCATTATAAGTCAATGGGAAAAATATTGTAAAATTCCATTTAAAAAAATTACACTTTGACCTACTTTTCCCAAAATGTAATGATATCTACATAAGGTCAGTGATAGGTTATAAACCCAATTTGGTGTGAATTCAACCAGTAGTTTTGTTGTTACAGATGTTTGACATTTCACCCATTAAAGTCAATGGGAAAAATATTGTAAAATTCCATTAAAAAAAATTGCACTCTGACCTACTTTTCCCAAAATGTAATGATATCTACATAAGATTGGTGGTAGGTTATAAACCCAATTTGGCGTGAATTCAACCAGTACCCCTTACCTCCTATCT